>JAQMYK010000035.1:19875313-19887220 GCA_030014345.1 Clarias buthupogon | reverse complement strand
ATATCATTATATCATATATTGAGAACCCAGCATTAGAAATCGAGCAGACAGCAACAACCGACATAAATAGATCTACAAATGATGGTGCTGATTGATTAATACTGTAACAGGTCCACATTGGCCAAAAATGTACAGTACTGTGCAAAGTCTTCGGCACCATATTATATGCTGTACTAATTTTGTTAAATATGTTTATCATGTCTGCATAATTATGTACAAAATCATTCAGTATTTCCATATATAAATAAAAAAAATGAATACATAAATAACATTACTGGAGAATATATGCATGGCTGTAAAGAAAAAATAATATAGTTCAAGACAGACCAGTTTTCAGATGGAAACAAAAAACCTAATATACTGTACGCTCCTGGGTTTTGCATAAAAATAGAAAGGAGCGAGTGTGACAAAGTTACCAGCAGAACTCTATTGAATATTCTCCAGTATGCACAGTAATATAGACTATCTGAGTCTGTGTGTACTGTAGATGCTACAGTACCATCTACCTAAAGGTAGTAGTGCGAAGAGACGTTGGCTCAGGTGGCTAGAGTTTTTATGAGTCTCAAAGGCCTAATGCATCTTCTAATCTAGATGTACAGTATTGGAGGGGTGGAAGCTCATCTTTCAATGATACCCTGGGCTGTTCATACAACCCCTCTGCAGAAGGGTTTTAAGATCTGCACTTAAACTGCTGGGAGAGGTCAGAGGAGAATGCCAGACTGGTTTGAGCTAAGAGGAAGACTACAGTAACTCAAATAACCACTCTTTACAAACACAGTAAGCAATAAACAAGATCAACACAAGATCATGTTTCTTGCTGTCAGCCAAGATCAGCAATCAGGGTCAATAAAACTGGGCAGCTGAGGCTTGGAAAGAGGCTGGGTCTTGTTGTCCGATTGTCAACTGTTCAGTCTTGTTAAGTATGTGCCCACCAATGCCTTAGATTTCTCATGACCTTTACCTGAAATACGTACATTACACTACTGTCCCTTGACTGGAGAAATTGCATGGCTTGCATGAATCTGCTGGTGTAAAGGTGTTCATAATGAAATGAATAGTGAGTGTAGTATGTTTGGGTGTTATTTCATAGTTTTGCCCCTGCAGTGATTGTCTCACCTTGTGTAAAACAAGGATCTGGATCGTCCTCAGGTAATTCAAGCTCAAAATCCAGCGATACTCTTCTCTCCTTCAGTGTCTGGAAGTCCACTGTGCTGCCCTCTGAAAAGCTCGTACTGTCTGACAGCTTCTGAAAGAGCAAGTACACACACACAGCACATCACCATGACAACATCTCGGATGGAGCCAATCGTCGCGACATTACCGAGGAAATGACACACAGTGCCTCAGAAGTCCACCATCTGAGGCAAGTCACAAGTTAATGACCATCATGAGGCCAAGCTCACCCCATGACTGTTTTTCACACTCCAAAGTGCATGCAAAGGCAATCAAATGTACCCACAGACTGTTTCGATATGCAACGCAGTTTAGACTACCCTCTAACAGGTGTTGAATAATGAATCAATTCAGCTGTGAGATACGGGTAAGAGTTTGATTGCAATAAAGAACAGTCTGTAGGTAAACTTGTTAACACTTCATTTGAAAAGCATGCATTAAGGACATGGTTCATTTAAATCTCAAATAACATGAATGCTTCAATACATTAAGGACAGTTTTCACATGAACAAATAAACTGACTCAACAATTACATGTTTTCCATTTTTACTTTTTCAATATTAATATAAATTTTATCCTTTTTAAAAGATGCCATTAAGTTGCAGGCACTCTCTACCTTGTCTGTGAGACACTTATGGGACAATGATTTTAATGTCTATAAAACTTAATTTAAATAACATATGAGCACTATGTTATTATTGTACTATATACACCAATCAGCCAAACCATTAAAACCACCTAGGTTTTAGGGTCCCCATGTGACAGCAGGGCTAGACCACTGTGGGTGTGCTGTGGTATCTAGGGCCGGGACATTAACGGTGGAATGTTGGGGAGCAATGGGTTGCAGGGAAGGGGCCTCCATGGATCAGGCATGTTTGTCTGGCGCATCCCATAAATAGTTGTTCAGATTGCATACATAAACAGTAATTGCATTAATACTGTGAAAAAGTATTTTGTCACCTTCCTGATTCATTCAAAAGCTCCTACGCAGGACAACATCTAAAGAACTGCAGGTCTTACTTGCCTCAGTTAAGGTTAGTGTTCATAATTCAACAAATTATTCAACAAGAGAAATATTTAGCAAAAAATTGGCATCCATGGGAGAGTCCCAGGTGAAAGCCACTGCTCTTTCAAAAAGAGCACAAAAAACATCTTGATTATCCCCAAGAATTTTGGGCAAATATTCTATGGACTAATGAGACAAGGACCTGCTTCAGAACCTGGCCGACTTGCCATAATTGGTGGATCCATAAATTCTGCGCTGCCTGAATAAGGATGTCCGGAAATCAGTTCATAATCTCAAGCTCAGGCGCAATTGGGTTGGGACATTGCCACTGAATGATTCAAGAAAAAAATCTAGATTTTGGAATGGCCAAGTCAAAATCTGGAATTAAATCCAATTGAAATGCAGGCCATTCATGTTCAAAAACACTCCAACTTGACTGAATTAAAAACAATTCCTCAAAGAAAAGTGGGCTATAATTCCTCATCGCCAGTTACTGCAAATGCTTGATCACAGTTGTTGCTGCCAAAGGTGGCACAACCAGTTATTAGGTTTAGGCAATTACTTTTTACTTTTCATAAAAGGGTATAACGTTATGACTGATCAAGTATATAAGCTATATTTTATTAATTTAGTTATCTTATTAAGCTAGATTATAACACTTATCTTAAAAAAAAGTAAAAAGGCCACCTATTAGTGCCACTCGGAAAACATGTAGCAGCCAGCAGCATTTTGCTTTTACCAAAGCCAGTTAATGATGTTCTCCAAGGCATGATGTAAGCAGGCCAACACCAAATCCTCATATTTATTCTCAAATTTCACTTCCATTAAAAAAAGAAATTACAAATATACACAGTGCCTTGCATAAATATTTATGCCCCTTGACATTTTCTACATTTTGTAGTTTTATATTAAAACTGCACAATTAATCACATAAATTCTAAATCACAATACGGCCTTGTGCCATTATTTAATTGCAAAAGGCTGCAATTTATTACAGGTAAAACAGTATATACCTATGTCAATTTATTTGCTGTTAACCTAGATAAATATGTTTGCATACATAATAGTATATTTAATAGACGCATATCGCAGTTTAAATCACAAGCGCAATATGTCAAAATAATCGCAATATAATTTTTTTGATCAGATCGCGCAGCCCTATTTTATAGCCTAAATTCCAACTTGCACTGAATTTGGATTATATGTAATGGATCTACACAAAATATCTATAATAATATCAGATATCTAATATTATCAACATAATTAGATAAAAATATTAGAAATCAACTAATTAGCTGATTACCTGTCAGCTAAGTATAAATGTGCCCATTTCAGAAAAGCTCGAGAGTTTATTTGAGTACAGCCTTAACAAATACTGTACCATCAAAAAGCCTAAGAAGCTATAAAAACTGTATAGTGAAGCATGATGGTAGTTGCATAATGTACGTGTATGGCTTTTCCTAGGCAGACGTTGTGCCTTCTTCTTATTTTGTAATAATGGATTTAATGGTGTCCTGTAGTATTTTTTATTATATACCCTGACTGACACTCTGAAAATGTGCCCCAAACTTACTGTACTTTGACAGCTCCTAAGTGTTGATGGTATGGTTTGTTCAAGTAACAAATTTTAATGTGTGAATATTTTTGCACTGTAAATGCACACAGGTGAACCCTGTTTTTGTATGTAAATATTTTTTAGATTTATAATAACTATTTAGATTTTTCTACCCAATGCAATATTATGGGTTCCTTATTACAAAGCACATAAACACTTAAAAAGGGTAAATACATATGCAAGCCACTTTCACCTGTGCCTAATGAATAAATTAGCAAGAAAGCGTATTTACTGGCTCCATTTATCACCTGCTCACAGAATTGACAAATTCTGCTTTCATCATTCCAATATAGAGAATGTAAAATGTCATCAAACATGTCCACTTTCATGATATTAAAAGATGAATTTTGACATTATGAAGCAAAATGCATTCCTTTGATGCAATCAGTAAGAGCATTTTGTGACATTTGAGTGAACAACAGGAAAAGTCAATCCAGACATCCATTAATGACATAAGCAATGCTGCTCATTCAAGATATAGAAATAAATGAAAAAAAGAAATGAATAATGGAGATAATATATTTTTCCTGCATGTATCAGGAAATAAGACAGGACTAAACAAAAACAAAACAAAACACACAAATAAATCAGTCACAAAAACTACATGGGACTATGCATCCCTTCTCATGAGTGGTAAATGTAATCTATATGGTAGGTGTGGTATGTTCAGTAAATGAGTCTTACAAGTCTCCTGTCTGAAATCTTGAGAGCATCTCTGAAAGAGCTGTAATAACAAACCAGGTTAAGAGGAGTAACCATGAGAAAAATGATATCAGCATGCTCTTCTCAGCCTGCAGGAAGAAAAGCTTATTTAGTATTACACGTGTGGTGACCCCCACATTTTTGACAATTTAACTGTATTTACTAAAAAAAATACTATATATTGTTTTCTTAAATGAATTATCCTACTTTATCCTACAATGTCTCTTTAGTAATTGCTTCTAAGCCATTCTGAATTGCCTCTGAACCATCCATGTACTGTATCTACTAACACAAGGCTAAATCCCAAATCCCTCTCTAATCACTGATTAAGTAGCTCACTATTTGGTGTGTGAAACATGGGACTGTACTGTACATCGTAAACACTTTCCATTGAATGCTATTTGGGATTTAACCCTGGAAACATGTAAATGAGATGATATTCTAAAGTAGATTAAGTGGAATATAAAGTTTCTCAGGACTGACCACCACCTCCATGGACTATTGTCCTCACCTTTTGGCTGCATGGTAACGGTAAGTATATGAATTAATTTCACCACTGTTAATTACACTAAACTGCCGGTCACTAACTGTCGCTAGTTCTGCCAGTCACTAAAGGATATGTGTTGGTGGAAAAAAGAAATGGTTAAACAAACAAGCAAATCATAATCTGTGGATAATAATATAATTGGCGTTGGTGGAACTGTCATTTAAAAGCAATATCACACTTGATGTCATGATGAACCTCCGTACCTACGGCCACATCACAGCCGTGCTGATATTCCACACAACAGCACTCCCTCTCTTGCTTAAGTAAAATCAATGCATAGTTAAAGTTTCCTTAAGATTCATAGTTAAACATATTGCATTATGTTATATTATACAGCATCTACTGTTTATAAATAAAAAAACTATTTTGTCTGTACATTGATCAGAACTCGCTCTTTCAGTGATATCTTTACGTTTCATACATTGGAGAACCAGAAACCAGTCTCAGAAAAGTTTGTCCGTATGTCTGTCTGTCTGTCTGTCTGTCTGTATGTCTGTATATCTGTATCTTTGAATGTCTGTCCAGGCAATTTTGTCACAGCATCACACAAAACTGGCTGGACAGAATTTAATGAGAAGTCCTTCGGTATTTGCCTGAAGTTACAGTAAATCTGCGCCATACATTAAATCAAAATGTTGAGTTAAAGGGACATTATGGGCAGTTTTGTGCCAGATTACCTCACAGCAGCCATCGTTTTTTTAAATGAATGCAACTGTAAATTGTTATTTAGTTTACCATAAATGCACAGAGTATGCAGAAGACACAGCAATGCCCCTACAAAGTGCCCAAATCCTCTTGAAACACAAACAAACGCACAACTCAGCCTGGCTTATTCCAACAAAAGGTATATAATTTTTGGAAACTGAATCTTCAAAAATGTGTGGACAGATCATTGCATGTTTATTCTTCCTGCTGGAAGTTTAAAACCAGTTTGTCTCATATGTTCCGAAACTGTGGTGCTAATTAATGCACCCATGTGAAGCGACACTATGGGAAAAGAAGAGAAAAGCATATCTCCTGTACAGCATTTTGAGGTGAGGGCATGTAAAATACCTGAACTGACAGTGTTATGCATCTTGAGTGAAAAGTGATGTTATGAACAGTTATGTGCCACATCTAATAATCTACTTTAAACAGGGAGTGGATTTGGCTGACGTCAAAAGAAGTACAACTTTGCATAAACAAGGCGTAAGACAACCTTATAAAAAAATTATTTCTATTTAATAATAAGTTAAGCAGAGAGTTTTGCCGTACAGACAGACAGTCAGACATGTAATTGGGCTTTAACCTGAAATAATAATATCACTGGTTAAATTAAAGCTGATCAGCTTATTTTTAGCTTTCTAAACTTCTATAACCACCAATGACAGGTACTAATGCTAGTTATATTATAGTGTAGTATAGTGTAGTATAGTGTAGTATAGTATAGTATAGTATCACAGAAATTTCCACAAGTATCTACTGGGATTTCCCCGGCAACTACATGTATGCCAAAAAACATTGACTTATTGCCCATTTTACAAAACTTCAAAATGTTATGGATAATTTGCCAATCTGCAAACAAATTAACTATAAACATCTACATGAGAATATTTTACACATTATAAAGGGTTGTAGAAAACCACCAACAACTAGTCTTTTTTCCTCTTTAAATGACAAATAAGTACTATGTGTTTTCAAGAGGACCCCTAAACTAGAACCACAAATCTTGGATGCACTAACCCTTAGTGGCACATAATATAATCTGGAGACAGAGATTCGGATCCTTAAATGTCAACCTGCTATAGCCTTCTTCTCAGTGAGGAAGCCAGTGGAAGCATATGTGTATGAATATACGGCTTTATACAAAACCAAACTGTATGAACAGCATAGATTCCTCCTAAACAATGACATCATTGTATTATCATTGTGCACATTATTTATTTGTGCTGTTTATTTGCATATGCACATCTGAATCACCTATTGTGTATAATAGATCTACTGCAGTGAACATTTACAGTATTTGTAACTAAGAAAATCAGCCACCTTACCTCTTTATCTCCCTCCATGTCAGAAGAGCAACTGCTTAAACCATCCATGTCGTGGCACTCAGGGTCAGAGTCTGCAGTGGCTATTGGCACACAAACAGTCAAAGTGGGATCGAAGATGAAATTGTCAGAGCCACTGTCTGCATGTGATCCCTCTTTCTCACATCCTGGGTTTTTAATCAGCTCCACTTCTGTATGAGGAGACATATCTCCCAGATTCTTGCCATTTTTCTGCTCATCTTCCTCCTTTTTTTCTCTTCTTCTAAAGCAATTGCTGTGAAAGAAGCTATGTAGTCGTTCTTTAACGAATGCCACACCCTTGCGGATGCGACCCATAGCAATCTGCAAGTTGTTCATTTCATCATCGGTTGTGGCTGCAAGGTTATCTGCACTAAAAGAGCTTAGTAGCAAGGCCAGGAAAAGGTTCAAAACCTACAAGTGTTGAAATAAGATGTCAATACATGTATGTAATACAGGTGATCTCATTACTGTATATTAATCAAAATTTTGTAAGGTATACTAGTAAATAAACAATTATGGTTGCTGCAATGTAGCCAATGGCTTTTGTTTTCTTTCTAGACATGTAAAGTTAGCTGGAAATTAAAAATTAACACATATTTAGGATAGGAAAGTTAGGATTGTTATAATAAAGTACAGAAAATATATGCCTACCACAAGGTTTCCAATCACCATGACCATGAGAAAGACGGTTAGGCACATGGGCGGTCCAGCCACCATCATGCAGTCCCACATGGTCTCAATCCATTCACCACACAGAATGCGAAACACTATCAGAAAGGAGTGAAAGAAATCGCTCATGTGCCAGCGAGGGAGAGTGCAGTCTGAGGAAATCTTACACTTATTGGCAGTGTAACTCTTCCCGAACAACTGCATGCCTACTACGGCAAAGATGAAGACAATGATGGCCAGGACGAGCGTCAGGTTGCCAAGAGCACCCACTGAATTGTGAATGATTTTGATCAGCATATTTAAAGTGGGCCAAGACTTGGCTAGCTTAAAGACTCTAAGCTGGGATAAAAACAATAAATAAAAAAATAGGATTTTCAACAAGATTTCAAGCAAAAAGTATAATTGGTTAATAAATGTTTCTATTTAATATAACTAATGCCAGGTAGATTTTCTTACCAAACGAAATGACCTTAGAACTGACATTCCAGGTACATTTTCCAACCCAAGCTCTACAATACTTAAGGTTACGATGACACTATCAAATATATTCCAGCTTTCTTGGAAGTATTTATAAGGATCCATGGCTATAATCTTGAAAATCATCTCGGCTGTAAAGATCGCTGTGAAAACCTGGACACAAAAGGTATACAATTAATGAGCTGTAGTTCTGTCTTTGTATTCTTAGATATGAAGTTATATTATACACAGTAATATTAAACACTAGTTCTGGTCCACCAATTTGCTTATATTTAGCATAACTGCCCGGTGTGTTTTATACTGCTTGTCAAATGGGGATGAAAAGTATGAATGGCAATTTTAGCGAAAGCCCATTTAACATGCTATTACAGTACATGAGTCTGGTTTCCACAAATAAACATAACATTTTGCCATAATGTCTAAAATTTTATGTGAATGAGTCAATATTCATTTCTTTAGAACTGTTGTACAAAAGAAATTTCACACTCGAAATCCGTAGTCATACTCACAGCTGTGATTATAATCGGGGCAAAAAAGAAAGTTCACCCTCCTGTAATTCTGTGTTTTTATTGATTAGAGTCTTGTGTTGCTTATGAAGTAGACAAAATTAGATATTCAGTGAGAGAACCCCGACTAAAACATAATTCGGCAGTTTGCTGTTCTGAAGCACTCGTGTACTGTACGTGCCAACAACATGCCATGAAGTAAGGACATCAGTCTTGATCTTAAAGACGCAACTGTTGCTGATCATCAGTCTGGGAAGGATTATAAGGCCATCTCCAAACAATCTGAAATGAACTACTCTCCATGAGAATGTTTGTTTACAAATGGAGAGCCTTTAATACTCCCAATAGAATGCATATCCCATCAAATTCAGTCCAAGGTCAAGCCGATTAATGCTTAAAGATATACAACTACCTCATGTACCTAAAGTATGTTTGTTTTAATGACCGGATAATCAGAAAAATTATGACAAACTATAAGTTCTTGAACAATGTCCTTTAGACTGAACAAACCAAGGTGAAGATGTTTTGTCATCATCCACAGTTCCACGTTTGCAAAAAACAAAACATAGCATATTATCACAAACACCTCATTATCGACTGTTCTAATGGTGGTGAAAGGATGACGATTCGGACTTAGGTTGCAGCTACAGGACCTGGGACACTTGTAGTCATTGACACAACCATGAATTCTACTTCATAACCAGTGTGAGGTGAGCTGACCAGTAGCTTATGCTTGGCTGAAACTGTGTCATGTAATGGGGCAATGATCCCAAGCCACTAAAAAATCAACATCAGAATGGAGAAAGAATAAAATGTCAAATTAAGTCAAAGTCTAGACCCCCACTGAGGTGCTGAGATGTTTTGGCAGAATCTTAAAATATTTGTGCATAAATAAATGTCCCCTTGGACATCATTGAATTGAATCAATGCTGTAAAGATAATTGGGCCAAAATGTCTCCAAATCAACGAGGCAGGGGAATTAATTATGAGGTGTTCTTACCCGGAATTCTGACTGCTGCTTTACTTCACCTAAAGTCAATTGACTTTATTTGTTTTTTTATGGAAGTTGGTGACAACCCCACATTCGTTAGTTAGAGACTTTTAAATAAAACCATAGAACTGGAGCAGGGTGTAAATCCTTTCTCCCGTGATTGTAGCTATAGCACTCATCCTCTGTATTATTGGCTAAATCTTAAATCCTTACAGGTTTACTTGGTTTGTAATGACATAGGAATTATTGAAGCTTCTATATACAGTATAACCTTGCAACACTGATTGTCTATCATGTGTTCCAAATTAGTGGCCTTTGAAAAACTTGTTTTTGGTAATGAGTAACTCAAGGAAAACTAATGGCTTTCCAAAAATGTGTATTACTGTACATGTTAACTTTTTTGTGACTTAAAATACAAAAAAGTTGTTCTCACATAGTTTCCCACTCTAAGGACGATCACAAAAACGTCACCCTTGTTGTGATGCTCCATAGCCATAAATATTGTATTGATCACAATGCAGATGGTGATGAACAAGTCCACAAATGGATCCATAACAAACATGTGAACTAATCTCTTTATTTTCACCCAGGCCGGAAAGCAATCCCAGATTAGAAATGCTTTCGTAAACTTATACCAACATGGATGGCACTTCCGCCTCGAATCCTCCAGCTCTGTAATATAAAAAAATAAAAAGAACATGAAAAAACAGTAATATTTATGATATTATGGTGAAAACTGGTAAAAATAAAAACAAAAAATATATATCATAATGTTGTGTAGCTAACTCACAAATGTCTAATAAGTACACAGCACCTGTGTATTAAATTCAATTCCAATTATTAAAAAATAACTAACAATTTGTTTTGTTGAAAAATAAATAATGTGTGGACTGCTTTAAAGAAAATCTATTTTGGAGAAATGTAATAATTTGTTTTTTTTTATTGTTTCCAAGATAAAGAAAATTCTACTAGTTTTACAACACTAAAAAAAATCTGTTTATAATAAAACTATTAAAGGACATACATAGCATATACCCACAATTTAAGTCATGAATCTGTTTATTTTAAGGACTCTTTTTTTTTATTGCCCTATAAAAACCTCTCCCTGATAACACAGGCAATCGTTGATTATTATCATGTAAATTTTGGCTACATTCACATTACATGTCACATGTTATATGTTCATTTATTATTATTTTTGGTCTGATTCATGTCATGACATTTAACATTCATAATTACAAGTGTGGATGCATCTGTCAGCTAAAACAGCACGTCACTACATCTTTGCTCATGTTATCTGGGGTAAGGCATCATATTTGTGTGGCCACTGCATAATTTCAAACAATGGGTGTTATTTTAGCAAATGTATGCTTTGGATTTTGCTCTGGAAGATGGCAAGCAGTTAGTCAGCTGTAGTTGTTGTGGTCCAGAAGAGGAAAGAAGCTGTTTTAGCTATTGCTAACACTGTAATGAAATCCCCGGAGCACCCTATGAAACACCCTATGTATGTTCACATGCACAGAGGCAAAAGGTTGCATGAATTCCAACCTCATTCATAACAATGCATCAGATATATACTCAATCTAGAACCACATACGAAAGTGATTCAGATCCAATCTGAAAAGCATCAGATTTGTGGGTTTGGATGGAACTAAAGAAATCAGATCTGCGTCAGATTAGGTAAAAAATCAGAATTGGGTCACTTCAGGCTCGCAGGGTAAACATAGCCTTATTCTACTCACATTCACCAGGTGAAATTAATCGTATCAAAAAGATTTTCCCAAACAACTGATAAAATAGACAAAGTCTGTAACCTGTGGAAAATGATAAATTGAAACAGACAACGTAGTGTGTATTTCCCTATAGTGGTGTTATTTCCACTAAAAATAAAGCTCCATAGCTAAAATGCCTGCCTTCTGCAACCCTCTTTCTTGGGCACTGGTACCATTTTGAACCTACTGTATTGAAAGCTCTTTTTTAAACAGTTATTGCAGGGTTATTTAATTATAATACAAATCACTAACAAAACACTACCGCTCAAAAGTTTGGGATCAATTCCAACTCTATGGTCGTTTCTGATTTTTATTTCTCTACACCAGTGGCGGCTGCTAGCTTTTGAAACAGGGGAAGCTCATATTAGGCCTTCATCATAAAATTCATTATGTTATTTGTA
>JAQMYK010000035.1:19849911-19862450 GCA_030014345.1 Clarias buthupogon | reverse complement strand
TCTGAAAGTGAAACCAAAAACCTCCATGTGTATTATGGCTGTACCACAGTGCCAACTCTACAGTCAACACTACACACTACTTGGTAAAAACTTAACTAGAAAATCTTTATTATTTAAATAACTCAGCTATTGTTACACTAGAAATGATATGTAGTTATACTATTCTTTTATACTCCTTGCCAACATTGCATAAAAGAACTGCTGTTAAGACAGGGTATCAAATCGCATATACGTATGTTTGACCTGTATGCATAGTCCTGTACTTACGCCATTACAATCACAGTGAAGTCCAGCCAGTTGAATGGGTCTCTGAGAAAGGTAAACTTGCCTATACAGAAGCCCATGGCTAAGATCTTTATTAATGAATCAAAGGTATATATCGCAGTAAACGTGTACCTGTAAAAATACCACCATAGCAGTCACAACACAAAGACAGTGAGTTCATCTGAGGTATTATGTCAAAGTCCTTATGCAATATTAACAGTGAGAGAGACTTACTCTATATACTTGAACAAGTTTGGGCCGCTGGGGGGTTCAGTGAAAGTCATAAACACACAGTTTGCAAGGATAGTGCACATGATTATTATGTTGAACAATGTGACAGGTTCAGTTAAGAAAAACATTATGTACAAATAACATATTTTAGCAAAAACTCAGAGGCAAAGTAAGTAATTAAATCTTTTACTTATTTGTCTACAGATTACTAATATTACTTAGAATGAACATTTTTCCATCAGGTCAGGACTGATATTAGCTAAGCACTAGAAGTCAACTGCCTAGCGATATATCTGAAAAAACTAAAACTTCAGCAACATATGAAAAGGATATGAATGTATCAAAATTTTAATTGCTATTTTTCTGATTGGGTTGAATGGACTGAGCAAGTAGAAGGCAGAAGTGGCGTTAAATCGGAAGATTGTCTTCTGCCTGTTCAATACTATAAAGGTCTGAAAGAGAAACAAGACAGAAACAAAGCTTTTATTAAAAAATTAAAAATAATGATAGATGTATAATAACATTACACCCCCAACAGTAAAACCACCTAGGTTTAAGGTTTTCCTTTGTGCCACCAAAACAGCTCTGAGCCCTTGAGGCATGGTGTGCTATGGTATCTGGCACTAGGACGTTGGCCGCAGATCCTTTAAGTGCTGTCGATTGGCAGATGAGCCCTTCATGGATCAGATTTGTTTGTGAAAGCACATTTAATAGATGATTGATCAAATTGAGATCTGGGCGATTTGGAGACTGGATCAACAATCTGCTAAGCCCCATACACAGCAAAGTTCTGATACCTTTCTCTCATAGCCAGCATTAACTTTTTTCAGCAATTTGAGCTACAGTACAATGGCTTTTTTTGTGGGATCAGACTGGACAGACTAGCCCACACTCATAGACAGGCTTTGGGTCCCCATGATCCTGTTACCAATTTACTGGTATATAACTCATAATTATTGTTATTCATTTTACCCTGTAGTGGTGTTAATGTTAATCAGTTTCATTCTAACTGGCTTGGCACTTCAGGTGAATTAATTATTCTATTATTAACTAAACTATCTAAAAGAGCTTAATGTCTTTTTCAAATATTACTGAAAGTAACTAGAAAAATCCTAATATATTACAGGAAAAAATGTGAGCCTATATTTTTTTACCCTGTGTTCTGCGAACTGTGTCGGTTCTGTGGTCAGAAAATAGAATAATACTGTTCCAGGACTACTTTACTGGAAGAGGGCGTTGGCTGCAAAAACATTTGAAAACCCCTAATCTAGATTAAAAAAAAAAAAAAAGACTTCATATCTAGCATGGCTTAGTAAAATATTTTGCTTTAATAAAATCAGCTGTAATTTCATCTTTGGCAATCATGTTAATCATCTCCATGCATTATGCAAATAATCCAGCACTATGTCCATTCACACATTAAGGATGTAACTGCAGTAGCCAACCACCCACATCAGCACTCAAATTCTACTAAAAGCCCATTAGACCAAGTACACCCAAATGCATTTCCAGACTGAGTGAAAACAAATCAGAACTACTTACTTTCTGATTGCAATAAAATGGGTCCAGGTCTTCCAGTGCTGTGGACCACATTCCATTGGGAATGTCCCCATATATAAATGGCAATTTCTTGCCCGCTGCCAAGTCAATGTCAGGTTGTGGCTGATCCTCATCATTAGTATTTCCCTCCTGCTCTCCTTTTTTAGGCTTTTTACTCTTCTCCTCTGCAATTTGTTTTTCAATGGCCTTGAGCGACTTCCGGGTAAATGTGCGGAAGCTGTTTGGTCCCGGCGCTGCAAGAATCTGTGCCATCTTTGCATTCTGTACCTTCTGAACTGCTAGCCCACTATATGAGAAGCAACTGCAGCAATAAAAATACAGACAGCTTATGTTGGACAGAAAGACAAAAATTTTATTTTGCTATTTTTTAAAATGCTTTTCTTAAAGTGTTTTTGTTTTTTTTTACTTAATATAGAAATTTTTTACAAAATCTTCATAGTTCGTTATTTAATTTTATAAACGCCCTTCATGGGGAGGATATCTGAGTGGATGATCTGGAGCCTATCCAGGACTGGGTGGAAACCAACTTGACACCATGCACATACACACATTCAAATCTAGTGGAGATTTAGAAACGACAATCCAACTACTGTTATGTTTTTGCGAGAATGCATAAAAAGAGATGTCAAGTGGAGAACCCACTTAGGCACAGGGAAGGCATTAGGGGTGTAACAGGATGCATATTCACCGTTGCGCCATTCATGTTGTGATCCAAGTGAATACAGGCCAGCTTTATCTAGTTCTGGGGGAAGTCGGTTAATTCAAATTAATGAAACAGGCAGATCACCAATGAGGAGTCGTAGCAAAATATTCAAATATTACATTCTGAGCAACAGAAGGTGAAATAAATAAGTTTATTGAAAAAATATATTTAGCATTCAATTAGAACTGGTAATTCACCCTACAGAATAATGTAATTTCTGACTTTGGCCCTTTTCCAGAGAAAGTGGCAAACGAGAACCCCCATATAGGGTTTAATTAGGAACATGCTAGGTAGCTAATTCGGGTGAGTTATGTATATTTTCTTTATCAAACAGTGACCTGCATGAACATTTATCTTTGTTGATGAATCTAAAGCTAATACTTAAATATACAGTAAATATATTTAAAGGTTATAAGTTTTACCATGTTGATTTGACGTCACTCTGTAAACGAGGGAAAAACTCAGATTTAGGAATAAAACCCTAAGTTTAATCCACATCATGATATACACGCTTCCCATTTACACTGTTGAGAAAGAATGTTTTTTAATGTTTTAAAGATATCAGTTAAATATACATTGTTCGAAAGAACAATTGTTTCCACTATTTGCTACAGATAGTAGTGTTACTATTCTTCAACACTTTAGCGCCTGGATACCTAAATGCAGGTATGTTTTGTCTTTTTCATAAAGAAAGTCTGTGCCTTTTTGTGCATTCCTTAAGTGTTCAACCATGTATGGTCAAGTTTATGTTGTGTTTATTGTATACAAGTTCATTCATGATAAATTATTGATTTCATAGCTTTTTTTTTTCACTTTGCTGAACTGCAAATAGACCAAACCGTGACAAAACTAAGGTATGTACCAACCTGTGATTTAGACCCATAGAGGACATGTTTATAAAACATTTTAAAATTTTTAGCTTGTGATATGTTTGCTAGTGCGTAGAGTCTCTATGGCTGTACAGATAACTGAGTTATGACACAGTGCCAGCATTTTCTTCTTAACCCAATTAGATTGTTGTAGCGGTGACACAACTGGAAAATGGAACAGTATTCATGTCAGACAAATAACTCTTGTTAACCCTAACAAGGTTTAAGCAACAACAACAACAACAACAACAAGAGCAAGTCAAAACATGATATTTCTAAAACGTGAAATGATTTCTCAGATACCAATCCACACGTAACACAGGGAATTAGCTGAATTATACATAAAAAGAAAATCAGAACTGAACTTAATTGGTTGACAGTCTCAGTGTTTACATCTAGGCAGAAAACATCTTTGTTTAGTCACACCTCTTGTGAATAGTTTTTCATAAGCAAAAGAGCAGATGTGGAGGTTTTACAGGCAGGAGTGGTTTGGTGAATGGGATTGCTGATGGCGGAGTGTCTGGCCCCATTATGTCCAAGGGTGCCCTTAAGTCTCTGTTACCTTTTGACTCTTCCTTTTATTTATGTTGTTATAGCTAGTCTTCCTGGAGTCATTGCTTGCACTCTGCACACAATGTCCTTAACCCTTACATGACAATCAGCATAATAATCTGTTTCGCTCTCTCTCTCTCTCTTTCCATGTAGTTACTTTTGTGGTACAGGTTATCCTGACCTCTCCTCCTCTCCAGACCTTCCTGATGCTGGAAACCCCTCACTGATCCTGAGGTTGGCCAATATACTGTAGACTACTAAGCAACTAAGAAACATTGGACTGTAATTTATTCAATGACCACTGGATGTCTTTAACAAACACTATGATGAATTTCCTGTTTAAACAATTGACTACATAGGACACAGTTATAGAAGGGAATTAATTACACAACTTAGCCATAGCATTAAAACCATCAGTCTTTTCTGTGGGCTTTGGGTTCTCCTTGTGCCACCAGGGGAGCTCTGGCCCCTCTTGTTTACTCGGCATAACCCATGGGTGATCGATCGGATTCGGAAATGGAGAATTTGAAGGTGGGGTGGCTGGGCCCTGTGTGCGGCAGGCTGTGGTGCACTAGGTATTCTGGTGGTTTCCTATAGTGGCCAGCATTTTCTCAGCTATTTGTGCTCCTTTGGCTTTTTTTAATCAGCATGTCTTTTGACTGTGGGAGAAACCCACCATGGGAGAGCATGCAAACCCCACGCAAACAGACTTAAGGCAGGAATCGAACCCTCAACCCTGGAGATGCAAGGCCACATGGCTAACCACTACGCCACCATGCTGCCCAACACTATACAAATAACATCAAATTCAATTTATTTGCATTCAATTTAATTTAATAACATTAAATTTGAATTTATTCTCATTGATCCTATTGAAATAATGAGAGCTATACAGCATATAGCACTGTGGATAATAAGATAGATATTAGTTAAGTCCTTGTACATTTTACATGAGCTCCAAACTCAGTTTTATTTCAGTGAAACAATTTTTATTTCTATATATTAGTGTTGTTTTCGATATGAGTGCCACAGTGGCGCAGAGGGTTGTGTTGGCAAACGTCGTTGCTTTGGGTGCTGTCTGTGTTAACTTTGGCATATTCTTCCCATATTCTTTTCTACCTTCCAAAAACTGCCAGTAGGTCGATTGATTGTAGCTAAATTGCCACTGGGTTTTCCCATGTCAATCCAAGCGTTCCTTAGATTTAGCTTAGATATACAGTAGTTTTATTCTCTATACTAAAAAACTTAAACCCAATATTTACTTCAATAGCAAAGCAACAAGATAAGATGTACTGTACAAGTAGACAAAAGATATAATTACTATGTACAGTTTTAATAAATAGACGATTAAATATTCAGTAGCCAGTTAATGCTGAGCAGGGGTGTGGTGGATCTGGAAGCGGATCCTGGTACAGTAGTATTGAATATACTGTAGGTCTATCACAGGCCATCATGCACACACATTCATCACACCTTGGGGCAATCTGAAATTTTGGCAATGTGTAATTCTGTGCTGTAACACAAGCTTAAGCTCGAACCTGGAACCCTGAAACTGTATAGTGCCAACGTTACCCACAACTATCTGTCAATGATTTAACATTGTTTTATATTATAAGTGCAATATATTAAACGTGAGTGTATGTGTGTATCTGTGAAGTAGCTTAGAACTGAGCTCAGTTTATCCCTCCACCTGTGTCATAGTTGCCGAATAACAAAACTCCATTCAACTACAATTTATTAATCTGTTTTAACCCACTTCAAAAAAAAAATTCCCTTTTCAAATCTTTTCACCACATCGGACAACTACAACCTACAAAGAAGAACATACAGTATGTGCCATGATGGAAAGCAGAACATGTACAATATAGCACTAAGGATAGACTAAAAACAGCCTGCTGTGTCCCTTATTAAGGAGTGTCCACTGTGTTGTTGTCTTAGATCAACATCTCATTGACGTGCACCACATGGGATGGAAATGGAAATGGGAGATAGGGACATTTCATTATTCTTCAATTAAATGTATATATCAAACATACAAATACAGTACAAACAACTGACAGAAACAATAGATGTGGTGCATGCAAGGTTATGAGTGATGTTGCTCGTGGTCCTGAAATCTCGACCACAATAGGTTTCTAATATAAATCAAATGTAAAATACATATTGAGAAATAAGAAGCCCAGCGTAAGTGTGGAGACATTTCCTGGAGTGAAACTAAAAACCACTAATAGAGCACTTGGCAGCAAATCTCCGAAACACTCACTGCATAATGGGTCCAACCACGTACCGTACACACTCATATGTGATCTAACATAAAACAACTACAGATGTAGTGGTTAGAATAGAATAGGAACAAAAAAATAACCTCATTTAGGATATAAACACTTGTTCCCTCGTTAAATCTTTCAATCAAAATACTTGTATGCACCTTAACAATTCTTAAGTTATTTATTTAATGGTGATATATTTAATGGTGAAAAGAATAGAGCAAAACAAAACTCCTAAAATATAATTCACTAGAAAGTTAAAGTTTAAGGTACATAGGCTATTGGACATTATTATCTTTATGCCATAAAGACAGACTATGTGCACATTTACCATAATTTAATGAACATTTTTCTTATGTTGTGTAAAAACTGCATTAAGACATGCCTCACTTGAGTTATAGTCATATAATAAATAAAACCAAACATGGCATCACTTACTCTAGATCACTCTACATGTGACGTGTTGTTTCTCGGGTTTATAACCGAGCACAACATAGTTAGATTTATAAAGCTGTTGATATGTCAGTAATATAACTTAACTGAAAAAGTGTAAGCCTTGTTTCAAAGCTCACACAGGAAAGAAAATTCCAGGCTGCAGCATGCACATGCAAATAGACAATGCAAAAGCAACGTCAATGCTTTAAGTGTCAACACTGGTTCAGCCAGGGCACGATGTCTATATTGTATATATCTATATTAGCTAAAATGCAGACTACTACAGACGCTGCTGTTGACTTTAAAAAATAAAAATTCCAATTTCGATTCCATACAAAGCTATGAGCATCAAACACACCCATACCCTTAAACATTCATAACTTTTTAAATATACATTTCAGAGATAGAAATTTCTTATCTCTGAAAAATCTGTGATTTGCCAAAATATATATATATATATTCATTGAAAACATGTTAACAAAAACACATATCAAAAACACATTTATGCTCAAATGCCTGCAAGACTGGAACACACCAAACCCGCCCTGTACAGCACCTGATTTTTTTTTTTGTTGCCAGATTGATTGTACACCAGCTAATTGATCTATATGTAATTCTATTGGGATGGGATTGTCCCTCTGGTGATAGACACAATCCAGTTTAGCTATAATTTAGTTGACAGATATAATTTATAATTAGGGAGATGTAATTTAATTTGGGATGTTTTATTCTGAATTAGTCATTCGGACTAATCTGGCAACCCAGGCAAGCTGTACTGTCTGGGCTCTCTCCTGGTTCTTTTTTGCACAGAAAATTCTATTAATAGAGAATAAAATAATGAATAATTCAAGTGTAAAAACCAGAATGACTTTGGTTAGGTTTAGCATACAGGTCTGGCAGTGTCTGAATTATTATTCATACATATTTTAGGATCAGGTAATATTTAGAATATATATTTTATATTTAGATTGGACCTATTACTTATTTATTCTACCATAAAAAATATTACTTTTTAGATTTAACATGTTGAGAATTAAATAGACGTAATATAGATACTGTATGCAACAGGATCTGCTCTGGTTCATCAACTTCATTTTACATAAAGAAACAGCAAATAAATAAACAAAAATTAAATAATCTAATAAATAACTATTTTTAAAGGATTTTTTTTTCTTTAATAATGCCAAGATGCTAGATGCTTGAGTCATCTTAAGTGTGGAGTTCTACTCTACATGTGCAGGTCACATCTTCTCCAGCATCTTCAACATCAAATCAGCAAAGTGGTCTAGCTTTAAAAGTGCATTTTAGTTGTGTAATTGCATACAATAATCTGTTTACGATTTCCTTTGAGATCTCACCCATCCACACTTTTAACACTCACCATCATCATAATCATCATTCAGAAAGTCAGTGCTGAAACAGGCTGAGAAGGAAAACGCCTTTAAAGTCGGATTTTACATTCAAAATCCAAGGCAAATCGATGCAGAACAAGAGCGCACAATCAATAAACAGAAGTCGTATTGTATAAAAGATGATGAAAAAAAAGAGGGAAAAAAAGTTTAATCCGTGTCTTTTCAAGCACAACAAAGGAATCAGAGTGGAACCCGAGCGAGATGAATTCTTAAGTGAATGAAGACGCGCCTGAGAGAGAGAGAGAGAGAGAGAGGGGAGAGAGCGAGAGGGCACAGCGCGAGAGCACAGCGCGAGAGCACCACTTCCGCTTCTTCATTAGGCTGGGACTGAGTGCTGACGCCACTGATCATCGGCCACGTCCAAAAACCGCACACTCGTGTTTGGGGAAGAGGACACACCACCTGTGGTAGACACTGGTTAAGCTCTCTCTCTGTGTGTGTGTGTGTGTGTGTGTGTGTGCGTGCTCTTCTGGCATGCTGCCTACAGTAGGACGCTAATATGTAGTTTTAGACATTTTTCGCACAAGCATGTGTCATATGACTAGACTCATGTAAAGTTGTGATTCATTATCCTACATATAGTGCATTACTCTGGCACAGGTGAAAACATAAAGCCTCTTATCCAGTATAGTGATTTTGTTCTGCAGCACATCTCTGGGAAGCTACTTCTGCATTTAGATGTTGAAATAAGTCGCGTTTGGATTCTGTTTAACACTGTAAATGTTTTCACCTGTGGCAAACTCTGAATATAACCCACTTGACTTCAGTGTTACAGTGACATCTTGTGGCCGAAAATAGCTATTGTAACTGGTTGTTTGTGGAGGGGGAAAAGGCGTTTGTGAAAATTAGGTATTGAAAATAAAATGGGTTAACATCACCATCTAAGCTCGACTCTATGGCTTAGTGGTTAGCACTGTCGCCTTGCACCACCAGGTCCCGGGTTCGATTCATGCCTCGAGTCTGCGTGCATGGAGTTTGCATGCTCTTCTCGTGCTTGGTGTGTTTCCCCCGGGTACTCCGGTTTCTACAGTCCAAAGACATGCAGTTTAAGCTAATTGGCATTCCCAAATTGTCCCTGTAGTGTGTGTGAGTGTGTGTGCCCTGCGATGGATTGGCACCCTGTCCAGGGTATACTCCGCCTTGTGCCCTAAGTCTCCTCCAGGAGTATAGACGATGAGTGAGTGAGTGAGGTATTGAAAATAAAATAGGTTATCACCAACTAAGGGCGGCATCATGGCTTAGTGGTTAGCACTGTCGCCTTGAACCACCAGGTTCAGAGTACGATTCTCTCACCTCGGGTCTGTGTGCATGGAGTTTGCATGCTCTTCCTGTACTACTCAAACTCGAATGTATTTCTCGGTCTAGATGAGTACCACCCATGGGGAAGACTGCTGACTTGACAGTTGTCCAGAAGATGATCTGTGTCTGGTAGGAAAAGATACACAAACAATAGGCACAGCTGCAGCCTTCAGAATATTATCAAGCAATCCACTTCAAGAACGGGGAGAGTATCATAAGGAGTGGAGTAAAGCTGGAATCAGTGCATCAAGAGCCATGACACACAGACGTCTTCAGAAAATGGGCTACAACTGACATCATATTCCTAGTATTAAGCCACTACTAAACCAGAGACGGTGCCAGAATGTGGCCCAAGGGTCCACAGTTGTCTTTTCCGATGAAAGTAAATTTTGTTTGGAATTAAAGGACCCAGAGGCTACTGTATATAGTGCAGAAGCAAAGAATCCAAGTTGCTTGAAGTTTTCACAGTTGATGATGATTTGGAGTGCCATGCCATCTGCTGGTGTTTCTGTATTTTAAATCCTTTTTTGATTGATTTTAGGAAATATTCTAATATTCTGATATTTATTTTTTTATTTGTACCAGATTTTTTTTTGTTCTCATAAGCTGTACATAATTTAAAAATAATAATTGAAATTTAACAATTAAAACATTTAAGTTGGATGGAAGCTTATTTTATTTAGTTACATTTAGGCAAACCTTTATTCAGTTCATGTTATATATAAATATATATAATATAAATATATTATATATATTCATTACACATTAAGTTAAATATTTCAAGTTTTTTTCTTTTAATGAAGCATAGTGATGGAAACAAATAATCCTTCATTGTTAATTGATTAAGTCAAAACATTTTACTTATTAATTCATTCACATGACATCATGCACACACTCATTTAGGAGAAATTTAGAGTTGACAATCCACCTGTCTACTAAACTAATAAACAATATTTGTAATAAAAAAAATTGTAACAAAGCAGTTTTTATTGATTTATTTTCTACATTCTAAAACAATACAGGGGATTTCAAAACTATGAAATAACACATATGGAATTAGGTAAGTATGTAACCACAACAGTAAGTTGGTATTTTAAAACATGGAGGTCAGCCTTTCTGGAAGGCTGAAAGAACAGTATTGTCAAGTGCATTTGCAAAACCAATCAAGCACCACAATGAAATTGGCTCTCATGAAGACCTCCCCAGGAAGGCAAGACCAAAACTTACCTCTGTTGCAGAGGAGAAGCTCATTTAGAGTTACCAGCCTCAAAAATCACCAATTAACAGCACCTCAGATTGGAGTCGTTATGAAGGCTTAACAGATCATGAGTAACTGGTACAGTACATCTCAACATTAACCATTAACTGTTCAAATGAAATGATTTACAATTTAGAGAGAAATAAAAATCAGGAATGACCATGGAGTTAGAAAGTGATCCCAAATTTTTTGAGTGGTAACGTGTGTGTATATATATATATATATATATATATATATATATATATATATATATAGCTTAAAGCCTTGCTTGTAAACAGCTTCTTCTTGACAGTTTTCCTGTGTTTTGTTTCCCTGTTGCTAGGTATTAACATTTTTGTAATGTGCAACCTGAAGTTGTCGGAGTCTTTCCAATCAGTGTGATGGAACCTGCAAATCTCCAAGGAAACGTCTGACAGACCAGTCAGCTGTCACATGACAGTTGCTTAGCAGCAGCAGTGACAAGGCAAAGCTTAAAGATGCACTCATGAGAAGAGAGCAAAGAGAAAAGAACAGAGAACAGGCCAGCTTTGCTCTTTCTGTCAACCATGCTTTATAGGGATTTGGAAAGCTTTTCCTAATTAAAAAGGGATGATAAATAAAAGGCTACTGCTGATTGACAACTAATAATATTAGAAGAGTATAAAAGTAAGAAATAGAATGATAGACAGACAGATAGATAGATAGATAGATAGATAGATAGATAGATAGATAGATAGATAGATAGATAGATAGATAGATAGATAGATAAGGTACTTAAGATGTTCACATAATCAAATAAATTAAAATTGTAAATTTTATACATTTTATAATCTACATTTCATGTTATATTTCCAATCTTTGAACCAGAATGTTTTATCTGGTGTATGTTAAGAAAAGAATTTCAGTAATCTGTAACGTATATGTGACACATATAAGCTTTCTTACGGTTGTTTTTTTAATTCTCCACATGGTCATGTGGTTTTATTGTTGTTATTTGAATGTGAAGTTTCACGACTTCACAATGCACAATCAGTTGGTTTTCACGAGTCCATATTTATCACATAGTCACATGTGAACAAACGATCATGTGTTAAATGCATGTGATTTTTCTGTAAAGCAGTACAAAGGCACAGAATTAAAAATTTTATATTGTTTCAGTGTTATCTTCATCTGTATGTAGATGCTTACTCTGAGGGGGGAGAAAATACAGTAGACAGGCCTATTATACACATATCAGTATAAAATGTAACAGAATTTTTAAGCACATTTAATAGAGTGACTGTTAAAATAATACGGCGGAAGAAGAAATACTAAGTCACTACAGTAGGATAACAAAATGTAACTTAGCACAACAATCCATGTATTCATTTAAGCCACCATCGCTAAGTGCTGGTTGACTACTGTACAATGACCTATGACTTATCACACAGAGCTGAGGTTGACCTTGAAAGTGTGAGGCGACCAGACTGACCAGTAAGCCACATGGCACATAAGTACACTAATTCCACAGCAGCATTAAATAAGGCTAAATGTATATTTAAAAGTTTTCGTGTCAGCAGTTCCCATCTTGTCGCAGGAGGCCTCTGATTTCTGCTGAGGATGGTCCTGTGTGGTCTGCTTGGGATGCGTGTAGTGACAGGACGACTCCACTTGACCATGAAGATGGTGTAGGACTCGGCTAATGCAGGGAGTTTTTTTTTTCTCTGATGG
>JAQMYK010000035.1:19823851-19842752 GCA_030014345.1 Clarias buthupogon | reverse complement strand
ATAGGCTCCAGGTCCCCGCGACCCGAAATACAGGATAAAGCGGTACAGAAAATGAATGAATGAATGAATGAATGATTGTCATGCCATAGTAGACCTACTTTATTACTATATTGTGAGAAATCACCAATGACAAGTCTTCTATTATCTTTTGGTTAATGGACCTTTTTTTAAAAAAATTTTTTTAAATATTGTGTGGAATATATGCTACAAATTCAGATATAAAAATAGCACAGCTTCTTTTGGCAGTTGCGTCACAAATACCTATAATACAGTTGCACCCTGTTGCTTGTCCAGATGTGCTATATTTATGCCACAAGGTGTCGCCAAATATATAAGATGACATTTCATTTGCTTGCTGGTATCACATTGAAGAGCATTAATAGTGACAAATTTCCATCAATCCAAACCAGTTAAAGTCATTTGTGCCTAACATGTGTCAGTGTGGCATGATTACAGAAAATAGTTAAGATTCTTATTGAAGCAAGAATGTCCAGACTTCAGTCTATCACAATATTCCAAGGTTTTTAACTGTATCTTTCTAAACAGATCAGATTCAAATTATTAGCTAATTAAATGGCTAAATTAGCTGTAAGAAAAAAGTTCCAGTGCAAGTTCCAGAATTTACAATGTTTCATTTATATTGCAATATGACATCTGTACATTATAAAGAAAGAGGTGGCAGATTAAAATAAGAATAATGTTTAGGCAGAATGACACACAGTTATGCCACTCTTGTCTTGTTTTATTCTGTCGGTAAATAAAAAAAAAAAATTGGTCTCACCATTCCATGCATACCTTTCTTCGTAATCAGCAGGAATGGGCTTGTGATCATGAGGCGACTGTAATCCAGTAAGTCTGGCTTCCCGGAAGCAACTCTGATCTCATGGATTAGAGGGCAAGAGAGAGCAATGCTCAACACTGTGAGTGCGAGAATAGCAATCAACGGGCTCAAAATAAAAAGCTGAAAAGTAGGCCATAGTGTGTAAATACACTCCAGGATTCAATTGTTATGCAGTACACCACATCAGGTACCTTTGGTTTTTTAATTAGCTTAGTATTCGTTTTGGTAGTGATTAGACATTGTTGATTTAAATTTGATAGTTCCAGGAAAATAAGTCATCTATGCTATGCATCTATGTAGTAAATATCTTTGCTCTTTTTATTTCCCTTTATTTATCATGGTCTATGGAATATCTTTTACACATGTGGCACACAGTTATGAATGTCACATGCTAAATGTGTTGCAGGCTAATGCATGCAACCTTACACTAGTTCTAAACAACCAGCTATATTTTCTCTTCATACTGTATTGCTACCCTGACTCAGCTATGTCTTTCCAACATCAAAAGGATCCAGCAATTTTGCTCCACTGAGCCTCTTGCCATCTTGAATACTACGACTGCAGCTTACTGCTGCCTCCTCTTACTCCCCTGCATGCCATCTGACCCCTACAATTAAACCACAATGCAGCTACACGACTTGTTTTCAACCTCACCAAGTTTTCCCACTTCGCCCAATTGCTGTGCTCTATTCTCTATTAAGCTACTCATGTCAGATTTAAAACACTGATTTCTGCTTACAAAGCTGCAAAACAAATCGGCCCTCAATTACTTATTGGTCCACCATTCCCCAATATAAAAAGAAGACATTCATCATGGATATTTGGCACTCACATGAATTTCCACTGGCTGCCCAAATAGCTGAGTCACTGGCTGTCTTCAGAAGGCTGAGGGCCTACCTCTAAGTAACAAACCAAGTAGATATATAGATAGAATGGAAGAAAGGGTGACACAGTGGCACAGAGGGTAGCATTGCTGCCTGACAGCTTCAGGGCCCAAGGTTTGATTCCTGATGTCCAGTTATACTGTGTGGAGATTTGCATGTTCTTCCTGTGTCTGTGTGGGTTTTCTCTGGGTTCTCTGGTTTTCTACTACATTTTAAAACATGTCTGAATGTGACCTGCCTGTATTATCAGGATTCCCTGTGGCATTGTTCAGGATAATAAATGAATCAATCAATCAATGATTCCATCAATTAGTCATTCATTTTAATTGTACTGCATTTAGCAGCATGGTGGTGTAGTGGTTAGCACTGTGGCCTCACACTTCCAGGGTAAAGGGTTCGTTTGCTATCTCGGGTCTTTCTGCATGGAGTTTGCGTGTTCTCCCTGTGCTTGGGTTTCCACCAGATATGCTGGTTTCTTCCCACAGTCAAAAGACATGCAGATTATCTTAATTGGTGTTCCCAAGCTTCCCATTGTGTGTGAATGAGTATGTTGGTGTGTAGGTACCCTGCAATGGATTGCCACCCTGTCCAGAATGTACCCCACCTTGTGCCCAAATTTTCTTGGGGTATGCAGCATAGAAGATGAGTGAATGAATGTACCACATTTGTTGTTATACCAAACATCTGTACCAAATCTTCTCAAACAGGGTTTTAGCTTGATAGTATTTTTAGAATCTTGTTGTTGTTCTTTCGGCTGCGGCTCTCATTGCGGGGTTGCCAGAGTGCGCAACAACTTGGCAGAGGTTTTTATGCCAAATGCCTTTCCGGATGCAACCCTCTCATCCGAGCTTTGGGACCAGCACAGCATCCAGTGGTTTGGGCATTGGGTGGGAACTGAACCCAGCCCGTATCCATAGCAGGTGAGAAGCCTACTACTAAGCCACCAATCCAGCCAGCCCTGGAACATGAACTCATTGTAGTAGCATAAAAATAGGATTTATGAAGATATGGTGGACAGAATGAAGCAATTCTTTAATATAATTCGCTCTGGATGATCTATCAATTTCTAGAAAATACACATTCAGCAGTTAACGCAATAGTAATGACTGCGACACTGTGCTGTTTATCATCATATCTACCTGATCCCTTCAGAAGCAGCACTTTTACTCTCACTCACTCACTCATTGTCTGTACTGCTTTATCCTGTATTCAGGGTCGTGGGGACCTGGAGTCTATCCTAGGAGGCTTAGGGCACGAGGCGGGGTACACCCTGTACAGGGTGCCAATCCATCGCAGGGCACACACACATACACACTCTCACACACTATGGGCAATTTGGGAACGGCAATTAACCTAACCTGTATATCTTTGGGAGGGGAGTGTGAGAGGAAACCGGAGTACCCGGAGGAAAACCCACCAAGCACGGGGAGAACATGCAAACTCCATGCACACAAAGACGGAAATCGAGCCTGGCTGGGAATCGAACCCGACCTTGGAGGTGCAAGGCGACAATGCTCACCACTACACCACCGTGCCGCCCAACAGCACTTTTAATGTGATGAAAATATCTGCTTACGTTTACTCTACAGCATCACTGTTACCTTGGCAACTAAGAGGCCGTTCTCACGGCGGCTGACATTCTCTTGGATCGTACCAAACCCCAGCCCACGGGGGTCCGCAAGCGCCGGATGAAAAAATAAAACGTGTTTTGCTCAGGAATTGTGAGTTAACACGCGAACAAAAATCTAGAAGGAGGTTAGTGCTTTACCACGCGTCGCGTGTTTATTAGTATTTTTTCCTCCGAGTCTCCGGTGAATACCGATTCCCGGTTGTCGCCCCTCCCCCCTTTTCAACTTGGGAGCCCTTCCTGAAAAACAGAGTCAAGCTGTCAAATGCTTGTTGCTCGAAGGAAAGTCGCCGCTAGTGTTTAAACATATATATTTAAAAGAAGTATCGCGTTAACCGTAAACGACGTATTCTTGCTTTACGTTCTGTTCGGACGATGAGATGATTAATAGCGCGTCGAGTTTATGTTCAGAATAAACTCGGTGGTGTTTATTTTCGCTCCCAGTTCGGCTGTACTGGGTGGGCTGCTGTCGGTTCGTGACTGTCGGTGTGGCTAGCACAGAGAGAGAGAGAGAGAGAGATTTCGTGGCTATGAGGTAAGCAGGTGTTAAAACTGCCTGGGAGTTCTTTCCGCTAAATAACTCTTGGTTTTCCTTTTGTTTTCTGTTTTAAACTTTGTGAGCTGCGTGTTGAACAAGTTTATCCAAATACACCGAGGTTAATTTGTTAATGAAATGCGCGGAGAACTGAGCTGAAGTGAATTTCACGCCGGCCGGCGGCATCTAGCTGGCTAGCTCCTCCACCATTAGCCGTCATGCTAGCTGAGCTGGGCGACTAGAGTAAGTTTAACTCGCACACTGTGTCGTGTTACTCAGCTAACTTACACACGTGTACTGTATCTGTCCATGGCTTATACCGACTGACAAATTGAACAACTTCTCTCTAACAACATAACATCGTATATTTCAGCCGATTCTTAGCGTAATTTTTGCCCAGTCATTATTGGCTGCTGTATATGTGTCAGTTCCAGGTCACAACCATGTAATAATAATATAATAAGGGGTGTAAACTTTACTCATTAACTCGCGCGGGGTTTGAAACGATATTTCCCGGAGATTTTAACACCTTAACGGGTAATGGCTTCTGTTTTAACCTGCAGGCCTTTATTTAGCCTTTAATAAGCGTGGTTCAGTTTATAAGTAGCTTTAGTCATGATGCACAAACACACACAGATCTGCATTAGAAACGCAAATGCTTTCTGCACCGTTTAACAGCAGGAAGTGCTTTTCAGGAAACAGGAGCGAAAGGAAGGGTGAGGTCTGGTAAGACTTGGACAAAAACGCAGACTTTCGATTTCATGTTACGAGATACAATACAAGATGTTGTTTAGGACACGACTGAGATTGTGGTTCAGTTCTGACATCAGTGGTTTAGTGCTAGTTACGGTGTTCACTGAGATAATGTGCTGTTTTATATTCCAGTGGATTTTTTTTATTGATTTATTTATTTATTGCTAAAATGTGTGCACAAGTGGAAAAAATAGATAAGAGAATTAACACTTAATGTGCTTTGGTTATGTTCCATGAGTATCTGGATTAAATCCAGATGGTGTTTGTGAGTATTAAAGTGAAAGTATAAATGCACCTAATTCACTGTTAAAACTGATCCTAGTTTTTTCTGAGATCTAATTTGCAAAATGGCAATTTTAAATTACGCTTTACAAGTGTATGTTTTCACCACATTTGACAAACAAATAATTAATTATAATATACAGGAAACAACATGTTATCTCTCAATGTACACAATTTGTTGTTGATGACTTTGGAGAGTTTACCAAAATTAAAAACAACTTACAACTTGTGCTTTCTATAACAAAATAGACTTCTTCAATATAAGTATAAATGCATGCAGATAACTTTTTTTAGTTAATGTTCAGATCCAGGATGCATGAAACAACCAGCTTGTGATCTGGGTTTAAACTGGGTCATGATAATAATTTTGTCATTGCTATTTACTGAGCACTAAAAGGCAATACAGTACGTGTATAATTATAACCACAGTGTGTGTGTGCGTGTGTGTGTGTGTGTGTGTGTGTGTGTGTGTGTGCCACAGCAGATACAGCAAGTTCAGCCATTTTCATCAGTGCAGATCGGTACTGGCCTAATTTAGACACAACGCCTCTGGCTCAGAAAACTCAATTACAGCATCATTTGACCGTTTCAACAAAACCAGAGATCATGCATTTGGGGCTTTTAGCATGATCCATAATTTCTATTTTAAGGCACATTTTGAGAACCTTAAGCAAGAAGTACCAGCTCTCATCGACATAAGAACAGGATTAGTGTAGGATATTGCACAATATGTTCCAAGGTTAAAGGGATATTATATGAATCAGGTGTCAGATGTACAGTACACAATATAAACAGACAGAATATACTGCATGGCATCATTTAGTTATAGTCTGTACAACTACACAATAAGTAAATGAGCGAAGATACCAAATAACATTTTTGTCCGATTTAGATTTGTGTGTATAATATCTCCAGAAGGACATGGACACCTGACTATCACAGCACACAAATGTCCAGAAAGTCTAGCATGACGCTGCTCTTTTGCATTAAACAAGGTTTATTTAAAGACATACTGTAGTGCCAAGGTTGGTGTGAAAGAAGTGAAGTGGCCTGCATATAGCCTTAACCTCAACCTGAAAACCTTTGAGATAAATCGAGTAGAATGCCTTCCCAGAAGAATAGATGTTATTATAATAGCAAAAAGGGAACTAAATATTTAACAGGATGTTCAAAAAACACATACTGTATGGGCGTGATGGCAAGCCTTTGGCCATACAGTGAATCATGAAGTGTATTTGAGTACATGTTCAGTTATGGTAATATTGACCTAGCTGCTAAGAAAGGAGCTGTAGGGTGATTCCCAGAATAAACCAGACATAATTTAGGCCAGGGTTTCTCCTGGGGAGCCACTGCCCAATACAATTTCACGTTTTATATCTTCGCAATAATCTTCATCTAGCTGATGAAGGGCTTAATAATTAACTCAACTCCCAAGACCCGTCAGTAGGTCCAGACTTAGTTCCTTACTCTTGTAACTATGTATGTTTTTTGCTTGGCTTCACTGTAGTTACTGAATAATAGATGAATAGTACATACTTTAAGATGAATAACTGAATAATAAGCTTGGAAGTTAGAACGTTTACTGTTTTGCTAGATCGAGTGTATTAGATCTGCAAAGTTAAAATTTTAGTGCTTTTTTTCTATTTTAACTTGTTCTTTAGCTTCAGCACCTCATCTCTATTCTTTATACCGGGTGAGCGGTATTTTTATCTGCTGTTTTTATATTTATGTCCTTGTCCTTGAACCAAGTCTGATAATATAGCTCATATAACAATAACATGCTGACAGAGAAAATAGTACTTTTTTGGCAGTTTATTTGTATAGATTTTTTTTTACTGGATTTCCTTTCTAGATTTTTTTTCATAACCAAGTGATGTTTATTTTTTTCAGGATTTTTATGTAGGCATCTGCTTTGGCAAATCCTGAGTGTCTCAGTAACTCTTGATTTCAAATCTTCCTCAAGGTCATAATACTCACACATCAGAGCTAATTAGTATAGCACAAAACCCTGGCACACTCACTGGTTTCGGTGTTGCAGTCCCAATGATGCTGTGAAACAGCAGCAGGGAAAATGCTGGAACGCCTACACAGAGCCAAAGGTCAGAATATTGAGCAGCAGAATGTAAAACAGTATCTCTGCCCACCATCAGCCAGGCCGATATGCTGTTTACATACACCTACACAGTAACCATGCACATCTTAACTTTTTGCTAATGATGCTGATTAACAGGCTGCCTCGTTTTTAGACATTAAACACATTAATGTGTAATATGTGTGGTGATAAATGCATTTTTGCTCTGAACAGAGATTTAGTTTGTAAATATTGTTTTGTTCTGTCACTGAGTACTAAAAACACAATTGCCCCAATTATGTTTTAATCCTTTGTGAGAACAAAGCAAGGTTCATTTAAATGAGTGAGTTGATGCTCATCTCAAATAGGGTAATGCATGTGGCCTACTTACCCTGCCACCATGTTCAACTAGCTGATTAACTGAATAAAAACCTCTACAAGCAAAGATTCAAGAGAAAGATTCCTGTGAGAAATAAGTAGTTGTCTTGAAGCGCAAATATAGTTTTTTTGTTGGTGGATTTTAGGCTAAATTGTGCAATACTGAGAGGCAGCGCCACAATAAAATCAATATCTAGCGCACATTTAAAAATATATATATTTTTTTATATATTATTCAGAATCACATACATTATTTATGCCATGGCAGAAATTCATCTGAATCATATGTAGTGACTAGCCTATGGCTGAAATGAACAAAGCGAGTATATCACATGGAATGCATTTGAATAAGTCATTGTGATTGACCAGGCAACATACAAACCAACCAGGTCATAGGGTACTTCCTAAACCACAGAGTATTGTTCTGAATGTAAATCCTCTAAACCCGTACTATGTCTTTACAATTCATAATTTTACATCTAATATGGCAGTAACAGCAGACAGTTTCCTTGGGTCATGGCATTGCTGGGAACTATACTGATAAAGCAACAATAATATGTCTTTGGTAGTTGTACTGTATGTAGATTTAAAAAATTATTGGATGTAGATAAAAAAAATTATTGGAGACTCAAGTTACTATGTAGTTACTATGTAGTAAGGTAGCCATATTTAAGCAACTATAGGGCACAGCCAAGCTTGGCTATTTGTGCTGTTAAAGCCATAGAGTCGGAATCATAGAGATAAAGTGGCTAAAAAAGAAGAAGGCTAAAAAGCTACAAATCTTTGCTTGAATTTGGACTGGCTAATATTGAATTTCCTACTTGATAAAGTCTATTTTAATTTTTTTTTTGCATATTATATTTTTTCTTGCTGGTGTCAAGATTGGTAGCATTCTTACAAGTAGTATTTGGTTGAGCCTTTTCTATTGAGAATAACACTCAGTGTCTTCCTGTTATTCAACCTCATATGTAAACCCCCGGGACACAGGACATGGTTAGAAAGACAATAACAGAGTTCCTGGGGACTAACAGCAAAGGAAAATTGCCTAACATTTTTTAAAAATGACAATTTGTTTACATTCATTTAAAATATTAGGGCAATACATTTATAAGGATCAATACATTTAGTCTGTCATTTTTTAGAGAAAATACCATTATTCTAAATAGAACAGTTCTAAAGAGAACCAGCTTTGTTACATTATAATACAACATGACCATTTTTTTTTTTTTTTTTGCTTTTCTTGTATAAAAGTTTTAATTAACATGATGTCTTCTGGATATGTCCAATGTGCCCAGTTTCTTGACAGCAGAATGCACTAAAAGCCATTATTTGACTTTGCTTATATTGGCAAATTATTATTCTCTGACGGACAACGTTGTTGATAACAAAACATTAAATTTGAAAAACGCGTACTGAGAAAGCACGGCTGAAAAGTCGTCTGATTTTCCCGCAAAAGCCAATGTGCTGTGACAAGACATTCTCGACGATCGCTTCTGTCACATGATCACTCAGTACGTTTACATGCACAGTTAAGTTGACCTATGGTTATGGTTCAACTAGGCCATTTAATTGGACTACTGTCCCTGTCTCATTATGGCAAGAAGATCAATTTATTAGTACGGCAGGGAAAACAATTTATCGACCAATCAATATATGTCCAATTCCAATGTCCCCTTTCAGCTTGTCAGGATTGTGACCTATTATGACACAGACCAAACAATCAACTAACAAGTTAGCTAGCAGCAAATAGGAATCATGTCGAGCTTTGAAAACGTGAAAAACCTTTTGTACAAATGAAATGCACACTATCCCTTGTGGTTCTGGTGTTATCAAAGGCAGACGACACCGTCATATTGTTCGACTTGTTTTCGACGCCGTCATATTGTTCCAATGTTCATTTTATAACCCAGTGTTCATTATATAATCCAAATTTACTTTTAGAAATTTGTACTTTTTAAAAAAGCATTGTGATCCCAAGAAAACCCATCAGTTTGCAATACTTATTGTTTCATTTGAAAAAAAGTGTTTTTCTCAAATCTGCAGAAATTAAGTTATCTCATTTTACTGTTAAACTGTTCATGCTGTATATACACACCAACTGATCAGCCAGTGTATGGAATAGCATCAGTCTCAGATATATCTGATTCTGTGCCGATCACACAAGGGCTCTTTTAGTGTAACAGAAAAGTATTTCGGCCTGTTAGTCAAATATCATGGTTTCAAATCCTGATTAATGCAGCAGCTATCCGTAGCCAGGAATCTAGGGTGCAGATTGGCTGTGCTCTCAGGAGGGAGGGGTGTCATACTTGCATTCCCACATCAGTGGTGCATAAGCTACAGTTTGAAAAGACTCATGTCTCAGAGGAAGCACATAATAGCTGTCATCCTCTCTGGTTGGTAGCTGTCACCTCATTCTCAGCTGGATATTATTTGTACAAAAAAGCTCTGTCCAGTTTTTATTCTGAGATTTGTTTGAGTTTGAATGAGAGGTCCTGTAACCTTATGTAGTGTTGGGGAAAATGTAAAGTTCATGTTTTGTTATGAGCATACAGTAGTATTTTCCATCAAAGAAACGTTACAAAATGTTTGTCTATGCCCTCAACTATAGGCCAATCAGCCATGAAGTTAACACCACAAAATATTAATACATTAACATTGATTATCAATTATATCAATATACCAGGAAAGTGGTATTATGGATCATGGACTCATTCATGCCTGTGAGGAGCAAAGGCAAGCCCATCTGGTCTGATCACATAGAAAAGCCAATGCAGCACCACTCGCTGACAAAAGTCAATGCTGGCCACGATAGAACGGCACCAGAACACCCAGTGCACCACAGACTTCTGCGCATATGGCTCAGCAGGCAAAGACCTCAAGACTGCCGACCCAGCCTCCAAACTCTCCAGATCCCAATCCAATCGAGCATCCATGGGATGCACCAGACAAATAAATCTGATTCCCGAAGGGCCTCACCCCACACAAGAGGACCTTGCGCAATAATAGGCATAATGTTTTGCCTTGTGATGTTATTGCTGATCCGTGTAGTTTTTAGAAAAAAGGAAAATCTGAATTGACCAAAATCAGAACTTATGTTACGTGAAGAGATGATTTCTTCATTTACTGCATCGATTGTTCTGGGCCTATTCTGATGACAATTAAAATAAATAAATAAAAAACGAATGATGTCAGGATCTGTAAAATTTTCTATTGCTAGTTTCAAAGCCATTTTGGGTCTAAAATAAAAAAAATATCAAATTTTATACAGAAAATTATAGGGAAAAATACCTGTGGATGCAGACCTTTAGGCAACCCAGTTTGAATACTACTGTAGTAATTAAAGTAGATTATATTGATCATTCCACCTGAGATGCTCCAATTTTGAAGATCTGGTTTGGTATTAAAATTTTAGAGCAGAAGTGTGCCTAAAGTCATCTGCGTGTTTGTGTAGAATGTATATGTGCAGACTGAAAGCTGGCTTAACAGACACTTAAATTGCAGTCTTGACTGATAAACCGTAAGCACTGCAGTTTTATTGTCAATGAAAGTTACTCATCTTACAGTGAACACACACACATGTACAGTACTGTGCCTCATAGTTTGACATACTGGATGGATATTAATCGTGGTGGGCAATATTTTGGGCAGGGGTAGTCCCCTAAAATAAACTCATGGCCTTTAGCTGAGGTTGTCAGTTGTTCACATTGCTCTGTTTTTCAGACAGTGGGATTGAGCATATTAAGAATTGACCTGCTCTGCTGTCCAGCCATTAGGAGCTCAGATTTCTCAGAACTACTCAGACTGCACTTTACCACAACATGGTCTCTTCTACACCAAGCCAAGTGTTCTGGGCCAGGCTCAAATAGCCTTTAAAAGGTTATAGTCACTTAGTAACAAGGCTCAGCCAAGAATTGCCAGGGTTGACGGTTTGTTTTGAGGTCTCGTGCAAAAGCGACTTTGGCTAAATATAATTTGTGGTTTGTTTGTACAGTGCCTGGTAGAAACGTGGCCAGGATGTTACACCCATGTCAGCTGTCATCCTGATCCATATGTGATGGTTGAGCACGTAGGCCTTTATCAAAGATTTTTTTTCACCAATTAAGGAGAAGATAACACTGGATCGCAGGTTCGATAGCATCATTGTCAGCGCTGTGTGTTTCTGTGTTTGGCTGTTGCCGGGCAGTCTTAGCCTGATTTCTCTGAAGTGAGCGCTCGCTCTGTCTGTTCACCAAATCCCCTTGGAGTATGTGATATAATAGGATTTATGCTGTCCCCTGATCTGATATAGGTCTTTCAGGCTGCCGTTTGTGTGGAGATCTCAGCCGGGTGGGAAGGCCTTATCGCCAAGCCTTGGAATGCAGCAGGAAATAGTATATTAAAATCAGCCAATTTGCGTACGCCTTAAGGTTCATCATGGTGATAAGCTGGCTGGGCTGTTCATCGGTGAGGTTCGCCTCAGTGAATAATTAGTGTTTTTGTCTTTTTCTTTCCTAACAGACCGTTATCAAGAAGTGCCTTTCAGATGACTCCCCGTGTTGCTGATCTCTGGTCTCTGCCTGCCTGTACCACCCACACTCCTCTCTCTTCACCTCAGTCAGAGTACTAATCCTCCCACCTCAAACTGTTCCTTCCTCCACCTGACTGCAGCATTCAGTCTCACCCACAGCCACAGGAAAGCATAAAGAGGGGAGGAAATTACAAACTGAGCCTGCTGTCAAAGCATTCAGAGGATCATGCTACGCAGGAACATTACATTTCTTCAATAAAAGCAGACGATACACCAACCAGTTACAGTGTCCTTCAACAGTAAATAATTACGCCATACTCAGACATCCTGAACGTAGTGGTGAAAGTGCCCATATATCTCATTTAGTGAGTTTCACTGTGGCTGTCAGCAAAATGTCTGTGGCATTGCCAGCTGTACGCGACACTAAGTGGCTGACTCTGGAGGTGTGTCGTCAGTTCCAGAGAGGCACGTGTTCCCGCAGTGACGAAGAATGCAAATTCGCTCATCCACCCAAGAGCTGTCAGGTGGACAACGGCCGAGTCATCGCCTGCTTTGACTCCCTCAAGGTAAGAAACTCTGTGATGTGATTGCTGCATACCATCTGTATGAACAGTTTCAATGAACAGTTCTAGCACATGACTTCCTAAAAGGTACAAAAATCAGCTTCAGTCATTTCACAGAATATTAGCATTATTGAACATTTTTATATTATCTTGGTAAAATAACTATTTTGGATACACATTTTTTAGATTGTATCACCCAGTACAAAATATTCTCCATCTAGTTCACCCTTAGTTCACCAGGGAATACCTTAACTTTTTAGCATATTTTTAGCAAGTTTGTAATATTTTTGTAAGCTTATGAAAGTATTTCATATTGTGTACTGTGCTGCAATTTTTTTCTCCACCACAAATCGGTTAATCGTATGGTTACAAGTAATATGTATAAAAAGGCAAGTAAAGCATATTAAATGAGAGCTTAAAGGTGTTTCCAAACCACATTATACTTTCGAAATATAATACAATTTAAACATCATTGATGCCATTAAAGAACTGAAAAACTATAGTTAACATGCAGTTTAGGATGTAGTCCAAGTAGTTCAGACTTAGAGAATGTAATTATCTGTGGTTCTGTCATTTAATTAGTATTACAGAAGCATTACAATAATAAAAACTTTATTGTGACGTTGTCCTAGGACTCAACAGTTATCAGTACTATGAGAATGAGGAAACCATTTTAAAACGTGTCTGCCTTTTAGCAACTGCTGTAAGGTTAACTGACTAGATTTATGCCATCAGTTGTTTGTGCACTCTTTTTTTTTTGTAACTTTGGCTTTTTTTATTATGGTTCATCAGCAAGCTCCCCAGGTTCTGGTTAATTTCTGAATTATTTCTGAATTCTGTGGATTGTCTTTTAGATAAGTAGTTAACGTTACAGTAATGGGCCTCTCCCATACTCCTTTAGGGTGTGGTGGTGTAAGACATCTGATCTGACATATCTGTGTAATGAGCGAATTACTGTGAGTTAGGATTACAGGATTCCCAGGACGGTTCACAGCATCTCTGAAACATGACATTATATTGAAAAAAAAATTTTTCTTAGTCTAGGTAAAAGGACTATTTTGGATGCACATTTTTAGATTGTATCACTCAGTACAAAATATTCTCCATCTACTGTAGTTCGCCCTTACAGTACACCCGGGAATACCTGATTTCCTCAATGGTGTTAGAAGTACTGCTTAGAAACAGGAGAGGATGTGGTTGTCTGCTTTAGGTCCTTCACAGAGGCATACAGTACAAGAGACACATCTCTGTGTGTTCAGGACGCCTCCCTTACTATGACTCATGTCATTTTAGGTTGGTTAGAACACGTCTTAGAGACTAATGGCGTAAATGCCTGGGTGAAGTGCTGGGTAGGATTCAGATCTACACAGGCAGGCACAGCCCACACACAGCCCTCAGTCAGAGGGACAGAATACTCACTACCTCTCACGGTTTAATTGTGTTCTGCTATTATGTCTCGCTTCTTCTCTTTATTCCCCTGAAACCCCGCACCACCACCTTGTGCTTTGTCATAATGTTGTTTGCCTCTGTAATGCTGCCTGTCAATCACTCTTTGTTCAAAAACCATTCTAGTGAGAGAATCTCTGCGAAATTTCAAGGATGACAAACTTTGTATACAAGAATATTTATTTGGATTTATTTAGATTAGACTATGCAGTCGTTTAACAGTTTTAATGTTTGCACCAATATAACAATGCAGTGTTTTTTTTATTGTTTACTTTTAATAAGCTTACGGACCATCTTATCACACAGATACAATACATCACATAATAAACCTACAGCTGGATCTTGATATTGTACAGCAAGCACATATTAAAAATCAACTGTAATCACCGCGTGGGTGTAGGACTGTCACGATTAGTATGACATTTGGTTGAGATATGATTGTCATACACATAACAACTTAATGGTTTATATATAATTTAATTTTTTTTATTTTATGCCACTGTTATTTATCAAGCATAACATCTGAATAATAGTGTACATACACAGCTGTTTGTCACCAGCAAACTTGTTGATAAATATAATTTATCTGCCTTTTAGACAGTAAGAAACAGTTAGAAAGAGAAAAAGGAGCATAACTTAATATCAGTCATGACATTAATAACGGAACAATATAAAACCTATTACAGAATTACACAAATAAGCTACCTGCTAATTAAAAACTGTTAGAACTGATTACAAATGCTAATGATAAACTGGAGTCACTTGAAAGAATAGCGGCAGTAATAACCATCGCAGAGAGAGGTGTACAGCTCAATCATATTTATGTGGAAAGTAGATGGATGTCTCAACCTTAAGTCCTTCCTTATTGACTGGCATCTGAACATTAAATCCCTTTAATCTGATTATGAAACATTTGGGCATTTATTATGAGATTTAAAGTGCAATGGACAAGCAATTCTCAAGTGTGGATTGAAGTACTGTGCTTTCATTATTGTTTTTCACATCTGCATCATAATTAGCATTAATGTTAAGCAGATTTATTCTCTCGGGAGAGGATGTGTTGTGTATTTTCTCCATGTGTAGACTTCCTTTCTTTTAATTTCTCTCTCTGTATCTCCTCCAGAGGAACGATGTCCTCTCATGTCCTCTCAGTGATAATGTGTAGATTAGTTCTGCACAGTTAGTCGCATAGAAATCGACATCGCAGTATGGACCTGGGCAATTATTTAATTATGTTTATTTATAATTTATTTATGCATTTGTCGATAATTATTTATTAGTAATTACGTAGTTTTGAGGTAATATATTAATATTGAGAAAATTTGTGCAATTATTTGATGTTTGCCTAGATAAATACACTTAAGTGCAAAATAGTACATTTAATAGTTAAATATTGCAGTTTAAATTGCAGTCGCAGTATTTGTCAATGTAATGCTAAAAAAAAATGTAGCCCTAGTATAAATTAAAAAAGATGCTGTGAATATATTTTATATGACACAAGCACTACCTTATAATTATTGGAGAGGCACAATGACTTGCCATAATATAATAAAAGAAAGGCTAAATATAATAAATGAATAAGATCAAATAAGATGTTGATATAAGTGTATCATGAGGTGTTTGTGTTTTTTTCCCAGCTGGTTATTTTGACCTTTATGTAGAACAGTCTTGCTAGGCTTCAGGCAGCATCACCTGGACATGTTTTTTTTTTTTTTTTTGATGCAGGTTTCAGTTTCATACAAGGAAAAGGGAAAAAAACACTTGTTTTCATCAGATGGTGTCGAATATGTGACACACAATGACCATCATTATTATAAAGTGTCAGAAGCATAGCAGATGGTTGCTGTTGGTTCAGGTGCTGCGTGGTTGCATAGTTTAATGTTCAAATAATACTCAGGCTTCTCCTCACCATAGCACGCGGCTTTCACTGTGCTGTCACTCCCTTTCAGTCATGACATTTGCCATCACTACACATCTCTTTTGTTTTCCATCCCCCCACCCTGTTTAGCGGAACTGATGTTTGTTTAAAAGCATGTGTAAACCATGCATCACATGCCTGCCAGGTCTTACCTTACAAGAGCTAAACCTTACCTAAAAGCTAAACCTGTTTCATTACAGTGACTCCTTTGCGTTACAGGTGGACCTGTCACAAATTTGCAATTGGACACTGACCCAACTTCAGTGACAGACGGACTAATGTTAAAGTGTAAACCATTTAACAGTAGTCTACAGTACAGCAGGTTGTTCAACAGCAAACAACGTGCTAAAGATTGTATAACTTTATGCAAATGCAGGTCATAGCTTTTCTTCTACAAGCGGTTTTAGATATCATGGTTAAGTTACAGCTCTCACTAAATATTACTGCATTACATAACAAATTCAATTCATAATTTAAAGTGCTTGAATGAAAAACATTATATGTTTAGTCGATCTAAACAGTGGGCTTGTTCTGTCAGACTGAGTAAATATACAACACACAGTTCAGAAAAGGAACAAAAATAATATAATTAACTCCAAGTAGAACCAATATTTTAACATTTCCGTGCATATGTTTCAGCCCCAACATCGCACTTGTAAACATGGAAAAATAGAAAGAGAGATAGATATGTGTATAATTTTTAATGAGTGTTAAGGTGCAAAGTACTTTTATGAGGTGGTGTGTGTGTCTTTGTGATTGACTATTCATGTTCAGAATCAGTGGTCAGTTCTCTGTAGCCATGTTTGTAGGCTTTGCAGAGTTCTGGGAAATTACATAAAGTAAGTCCGGTATTGCTTGTACCGGCGGTAAAGTAAAAGTAAAAGGAACTTTTAGTTCAGTGTTACACTTTGTCAACATTGTTAGCATTGTAAAGTCTAAGCCTAAATTATCACATCAATGTACAGGTAGCAATGTGCAATGTGCATTGCTAACTGCTTGTCCTTAATTTCTATCAGCTAAGCAGTTTTAATCTTATTTTTACAAAAGCAGTGCAACAGCACACATTTCTTGGTTATCTGATTAATGCAAACCCCAACAAAATGAGGTTTTATGTTCAGATATCACTTGTAGTAAGTCTTAATTTAATTTATGAGCTGAGGCAATGTAAGATGATAGCCTGTAATTTACACTATATGTAAAATGATATGTTGAATGAAATCATGTAAGACATAAATATTGATCAGAAAATATTTGGGAACATGGAGATGTACGGTAATACGATATAAAAAAGCATGTGATCATGCTGCACGAAGAGTAAAAACAAACTTTATTAACTGGCAACAGATTTAAAGAGCTTGACAATAAACACATATTTATACCAGTAAAAAATGTAGACATTAGACATTTAATTGCTTACCTACAGATTTTTTAAAAAGCATATTTTTCCATTTTAACAGACAATCTAGACACTAAAATATGATGTTTTAAAATATTTGCCTATTTTTGGCTGTTAATTTTAAGTATATTTAAATATTTTATCTGTTCTAAGAAGAAATGAAAATCAGGTGATAGCCTTCTGGGAATGGTAGTGGTTGTGAAAGCAGCTTCACTATCATTCTATTCTGTGCTATTTGCCAGAAAGCGACATAATTTTGAATCGCATTTTGTGCAAACATTTAGTTTGGAAAAAGTATAATACTTCTTTACATGTTTTCTAATACCTCATTTGCAAATACTGTATTAATAAATTTTCCGTATCAGCTCACAAGTGGACAAAATAAATTGTCACTGAAATACTGTGAGTTTGAATCTCAGTGACACCACAGCCAATTTTGGCTGAGAGACAAGAAAACATAATTAGTCTTGCACTCTGGGCGGAGACCAAATTACTCTCTCCCCTGTCGATTAAGTTGACACAAGCCAATTGTGGGCGTCTGTGAGCAGTTAGTGGGCAGTTAGCATCCCCTCCAAGCATATCCGGCTGCCCAGCAGGAGTCTGAAATGATGCAGTGGAAGAGCAGCACATATCTCAGGAATTATGTCTTAACTATTTTTCTTAACCTGTTTTTAGTCAAATCTCTTATTTTTTTCTGCAAACATGCAAATACAGTATATAGCATGCAAAATAATGAAGAACTTGTTTTATTGTCATGGTGCAATGTGTAAAAGTACCTAAATTTAGATCTAGCAAATATAATATGTAAATGTAAGCTTGTGAATCTACTGTGTGATGGGTGTTCAGGGAGTAAGAACATTATAGAAACAATTGGCGATCTTAACCCCATTGTCTGAGATTTGTCACACGCTGTACTGAATATCACCTAACCAGATTGTTGTTGTAGCAGTGTAAAACCTGATGACTGCTCTTATGTCATCATCTCTACCATGAATAGACTGATGTGTGAAATAGCTTTGTGCCTTTAGAAAACACTCTGTAAAATACAGTATTTGCTATAGCACAAAGAAACACAGAGACCTTATTTTTACCTTCTCCGACCCACACTGTAATACTGTGCACTGGGGACTTAAATCACCAGGGACCAGCTGATCTGATATTATCACGATACCTAGATGCCCATTCAGTTTGTATTGCAATTCTGTTAGTATCACAATATTAGAAATATCCTAATACAAATAGTAACAATCCTAAACATAATGCGCAAATCATTCGCTCCTACCACATAGGATACTCTGCTGCCTGTGTGAATAGTTTAGAGTGTGCCACCTGTAGGATTATATAGGAACTGCAAGATTCTATGAATTCAAACGTATAAATAAAAAGAAATGAAATTGAAAAATTTATTTAGTGTGGTGATACATTAACTGAATAGATTTTTCTCTATCTTTACAGTGCATCATGCAATTTATCGTCTTACTGTACATATTTCTGTTTATTATCAGATGATAACAATTGAGGTTAATCAACGTCTGCAAACAGGAAGAGGTTCGGCCAAAGGGAATCATAATTAAAAATATGCACTACTTACAATATAGTTGGGAGAAAATGTAATGTCTCATATGCGGAGAGTTTGTGTCTCATGAGGTTAACTTGGAGCAGGTTCCAGAGCTGCTCTACCGTTAAACACTGAGTTTATG
>JAQMYK010000035.1:19809081-19822572 GCA_030014345.1 Clarias buthupogon | reverse complement strand
CACACACACACACACACACCCCTCCCCTGTGTCATCATACTAGCTTCTTCACCTTCATCTCAAAGGAATAACTTGAATAAAGGAATAATACTAATAAATCAACCAACATACCAGTTATGATTAACAAATTATTCATTATAAATGCATGTTATGTGTTTTAGAGTGTTTTTATATCAAAGTGTTAACGCCCTAGCACTTAAAAAGTTGATGTGAATGTCTTTTTTACCAGCACTCCATATTTGATAAAGAATTTCCTTGCCTGGACCGTATGACATACAGTAACTGTGTATCAGACTAATTGGACTAACTGGCTAATCAGTATTGTTAAATATGAGGTATTTTGTGTGTGTGGATTATTCTACTTATGTTCCTACAGCGAGATGCTGTTGATAGAATAATCATTGCAAGTGTATCAAGAAACATTTTATATATAGTATATATACACACCTCACAATATGACAGGTGCTGATAACGCTGTCTACTGTTACATACAGTAGGCTGATGTATCCGTTTGGGTTATGTACTACGCTGCCTACTGTCATGGTCGTCCAGAAACACCTGTGACACGCTGACAGTGTGAGATAAAATCTAATAATGACGTTTCCCACTGCCACAAACACCTCCCGTGCATACAGCACTTTTTGTATTACATACAGAGGTGTGTTAAATTTCACACACACAAACCTACTTTAAATCTAATTGCATGCCTGGGGTCGTCAAAATAAACGGTATAGTGTTCCCCTTGTTGATCTTGATGAGCCCTGCATATTTTAAATAACAATCATGTGAACAGCCAGTGTGAGCGTTCAGCAACGGCTGAGCTCTAACATTGTTTAGTCTAATGCAATACAGATTTGCCTATCTATGTGTGTAAGAGGAGAAGCAGTGGAGGAGGGACAGTACTACCTACTATGTTAGCTGAGTCAACACACACACACACACACACACACACACACACACACACACACAGAGGTTGGGACAGAGTAATTTGGTAAGCTCTGTGTAAATTTGCTCATGAACCAGTTATTTAGTGGGGTGTCGAATGTTATTCCGACTGGCAAATTATTGCTTAGCTTATTGTTATTACGTAACACTGAATTATATTTTAAACAAACATGTTGATCTGACTTTTTTAAAACCTGTACAAATTCTATATGTCTCATGTAAAGTATTATTTGAATATTTTACTTCAAGTCCTCAGAGATGGCATTGATTAAACCAAACGAATGTTGAAAATCTCTTCCCCGGAGATGTAAATGTATTCACACCGGATGTCCTGTACCAAATTGTACAAACTATAATACACGTACCATTACATGCCCAGTTAAGGTTGAGATGCTAATTTTTCAGCATAAATGTGTTTAGCTGTTTTCCTACATGATGAAGTGATCGTTGCAGCAGATCTGTCTCACCGATCTCGAGCTCATCTGATCATACCAGACTTCTGATTGCTTGGTGGAGGTGGACCCTTTCCAAAGAGCATAGGATATGAGTGCACTAAACACACATACACACACACATATACCATTTCAGCCCCACCTTTCATGTTCTCTGTGTAGTTCGGTTCAAAGCTGCTGACTGGTGTGACAGCATATCAATGTCCAGACTCTGAACTATAACTACAGTATACTTAGTTTTGACCTCTTAGTGTGCATATCTTTCTGGTCATTTAAACCTTAGTGAGAAGGCAAGCTATTGGTTTTATTCAAGAAAGATATATTTAGATCAAACATTACTCACTCACTCATCATCTGTATCGCTTTATCCTGTGTACAGGGTCACAGGGGGTCCTGAAGCCAACCCTAGAAGACTTACCGTAGGGCATGAGGCAGGGCGCACTCTGAATGGGGTGCCAATTCATCACAGGGCACATACACACACACACACACACACACACACACTCACGCATTCACACACTACGGGCAATTTGGGAACGGCAGTTAGCCTAATCTGCATGTCTTTGAAGTTCTTGGAAGAAACCCAACAATCACGGAGGGAACATGCAAACTCCATGCACGCAGACCTCGAGACGGGAATCAAACCTGGACCCTGGAGGTGCAAGGCGACAGTGCTAAGCACTAAGGAATCGTGCCGTCAACAGATGCAGTTTAAATAGAACAGATGATCTGTCACCCCCACAACACACTCACACACTTCATGTTATTCAGACACATGTACTGTACACCTGCATCAGCCAGTCATGTGGCAGACTTACAACTGTAATTACAGCGAAAGGTGGTTCTACAAAGCATTGACTTTTTTGGGGGCACGAATACAAATGCATGCCACACTTTTTAGATATTTATTTGTAAAAAATTTAGAAAACAATTAATCATTTTCCTTCCACTTCACAATTATGTGCCACTTTGGACTATCAAATAAAATCTCAGTAAAATACATTTACGTTTGTGGTTGTAATGTGATAAAATGTGAAAAAGTTCAAGGGGTATGAATGCTCTTGCAAAGCACTGTATCATCCAAATACAGATTAAGAGATACAGATCAAGAGCTTCAGTTAATGTTCACATTAACTATCAGAATGGGAATATTGTGATGTCTGTGACTTTAAACATTTCATAATTATTGGTACCAGAAAGACTGGTTTGAGTATTTTGGGAAATTACTGATCTCCTGAGATTTTCACACACAACAGTCTCTAGAGTACAGAAGACTATGAAAAACAAAAAAATTAATTTTTTTTAGTAAGTAAGGTCAAAGGAAAATGGGCAGACTGATACAACCTTCCAAGGAAAAGCATGTCAGTAAGCACAAAACATTGACCCTTCAGTTGTATGGACGACAACAGTAGATGATCACATAAAGTTGAAAACTGGAAAGACCTGAATGATTTTTCTGGTCTTCTGCTCTTGTAGTTTATACACGTTGCTGACTGTTTTATATAAAAGTTTTACAAATTCTGTGGCATCTTGTTCTACTTAAGACATTACCCCACACGTTTAACTAATTTCATGGCCTTTTTTCCAGGGTCGGTGTTCACGAGATAACTGTAAATACCTTCACCCTCCTTCTCACCTGAAGAGTCAGCTGGAGATCAATGGAAGGAACAACCTGATCCAGCAGAAGACGGCTGCCGCCATGCTGGCCCAGCAGATGCAGTTCATGCTGCCAGGATCCAGCCTGCCTGCTGTGGTACGTCCCAACCTATTAGTCATTTCATATTGGGAAGGCTCCCAGTGTCTGGGACTCTTTTACATTTCTGTGTGTGTGTGTGTGTGTGGTCCCACACGAATATATAAAATCTGTCCAGTTGCATTGGACAGGTTTCACAAAGCATCTTGATGTCACATCCACAAAGAGTACTTTATTTATATTTATATCATTTACAGTTAAATGTAGATGAAAATATAGTACTGTATATGCTATGTGCTCTGTTGTTCCAAATTAATCACTTGAACATCTTTGTTTGGCACAATTACTGAGGCATCTTGGCTTGCCTCCGCACAGTCAGTCTGTCAGAGTACGTAAAAGAAGCAGCCATCTTGCACATTGGGATTGTACGCTTGCCAGGCTCTAGGTGAAACTCAGAATCCTGAGGAGTGAGTTTAGCTCAGCTTGAGCCCTGGAGTTTTTTTGGCAGTCCATTGCTGTTCTTCTTGGACGGAGCTGCCATTTGGATCTTTAGGCCTTTGCATATTAGTCTTGTGTGAAAAAAAAATGCTTATATTTTTTATAAGATAACATTAAAGAGTCGGCTTTATGTTTTTGTTTTTTTGCAGTCTTCCTTTCCTGTTGGTCAGAGTCTGGGGCCAGGCCCCGGGATCAGCTACTCGCCCTACCTCTCTCCTGTCACTCACGGGATGGGGCTAGTTGCCACGGAGATGCTCCCGAGCAACCCTGTGATTGTCCCTGGCAGCCCTGCTGTAGCAGTGCAGACCTCAAACTCCTCCTCATCGTCTCAGAAAACACTGCGCACTGACAAACTGGAGGTACAGAGACCATTAATGCAATTACAATTAACAGGTCTCACTCTCTGTGTTGCGTTCAGACTGTATTGCATGCCGCTCTCAAAGCATACTAGCACTCACACAGAGGCACAGAAATATCCAGGCTTGAGTTCTTACATTGCATCGGATCTAAAAGTTGCTATTTTTGTTGTTGGCCGATGCTGTATGTGTAGGTGTGTAGAGAGTTTCAGCGGGGGAACTGCTCCCGAGGAGAGACAGACTGTCGGTTTGCCCACCCTAGTGACAGCCCCATGATTGACAGCACTGATAACACGGTGACGGTGTGCATGGACTATGTGAAGAGCCGCTGCTCCAGAGAGAAGTGCAAATACTTTCACCCTCCTGCGCATTTGCAGGCACGCCTCAAAAGCTCTCAGAGCACCCAGAGCACTGCTGCAACCGCTGCTATGGTGAGGCTCTGTGAGCACACGTGCATTTCACATCTTATACACTGAACTCAGAAACTCTCAGCGCTTTTTGTTTTGATGTTGTGCACACCCACAGACATATGCTGAACACTGAAAACCAGCACTCAGAACACTGCTACTATTGATTATGATACAGCAAGCATTCAATCACGCCCTCCAAACGTACTGCCTCAAACACCCCACACACACAAAAACACATATGCATACACGCGGGCACACACACACAAACCTGCGCTACTTCCTCCTTACAGATAAATTTAAAGCATCGACTGGCAGACCAACGATCATGCTTCATTAGTTTATCTTTAGTATTCCAGTATTATATTTAGTATACAGTAGTTCCAGACTTAATTCCTGGAAGCTATTGTGTGGTGTATTTTTACGAAAAATTAATTAACATCCTGATTTTCCATCAAGCTGTTGTGGTTTTGTTGAGCAACTAATGAAGCATCATGCAATTTTGTGCCATAGTATTGTTTTTCTGCAGCTTCTTTTATTTAACAGAACTTTTGTAGGACTTAACGAAGATAACACTGATTAAACTTGTTTCGTTTGTGTGCATGCATATTGTTTATGTAGTAAACAGCATTCCGGTTATTTCATTTTTTGTGTTTTTTTCCTCTCACCTCTCCACAAATGCAATGCTGTTCCCATGATGCACCTGTGCTTGCTGTTTGTTAATACGCTTGACTCCCATTGGCCCACTGCCATCATGTGTTGGCTGCGTGCTGTGTGCAGACTCAGTCAAGTGCCAAAGTGCTGAAGCGACCCCTCGAGGCAACTGTTGACATGGTACTTCACCTTTCACCTCTGGCTTTGCATGGTCTTAAATCACTGTTATCGTACTGTGGCTATTTTCAGATTTGATTTTGCTTCCTCGTTTAAAAATTCTCGAATTGCTCATCCTGTTTGTGTGGACATCCTGTGCTCTATGTAAAAATTTACCGACAAATCCTCAGGTCTGTCAGGTCATATTTTACCTCTTTAAACTATTTCTTAGTGGTCATGATTTAATTAATGTGATTTGATGTTAGTCCTCAACATAGATAGGCTAGTTGTCATTTTTTGATTTCATACATTAAATTGTCTTACCTTGTCTTGCTCTCTTGCTCCTTCCCTCTCTCTCTCTCTCTCTCAGGCGTTTCCTCACAGCCTGTTGCAGCCACTGGCTAAGCGTGTGGCTCTTGAGAAGAGTGTAGGGCCTGGTGGTCTATTAAACCCCAGTGTTCTTCACTACCAGCAAGCTCTCGCCAACACACCTCTGCAGCCGTCTACTGCGCTGTTCCCCACAGGTACACACATAAACCTGAATGTAAACATACGCATTCGTTTTTTTTTTTTCATGTGTTGGCCACAGCATCATCCCTTGGGCTGAATGCACCAAATGTCAGCAACTGCACACCTTCCTAAACCTTTAGTCTAGCCAAAAGACTTTTTTAAATTCTGTGCCAGTGTGTGGGCTGTCCTGCCTCTCATTACCAAGACCTCTGTTATGTCTGTGCAATGAGCTTTTAGTTTTAGTTCACTATTAGTTCGGCTTTTATAAAGTAGAAGAATATAAAACACTCTATAGATGGGTGCTTACATTAACCCTTGTCTTCTCTCTACTGCTGCTGCAGGCTCAGTCTTGTGCATGTCTCCTGGACCTGGCATTGGTATGTTTCTCTCTGCTGTTTCTCTATGACTTTTCCAATTATTCCAATGATTTTTGTCTCTTCTGCTCTGAATCTCTGTTTTGATAAAATAATGTTGTGTCCCAGCTGGACTATGTATTAGAACTCCTTCTGTGCATTATAGTTTTAGATCATTTCTTATGTAATTGACGATTTTCAATGTAGTACAGTATGACAATATAGCAAAACATCGCTATCACATGTATTTCTGTATGATAGTAATGTCTTCGATTAAATGTTTTCAAAACTAGGGCCACAGAATAGTTCACTAATTGTAATAATGCGAAAAACATGTATTTATTATTATTATTATTTTTATTTTAATCACCAGCAGATCAGTACACTCACAAACTTCTGCATACTGGGCACCTCACGAATATGGTATCCAGCTTGAAACACACAAAATACAATATTTATATTTAAATTTTTCAGTGTATCCCCATAATCTTCCTCAAATATAGCATACTGGCTTTATGTTTCAGGCTTGAGAGATCATATATATTGTAGTGGTGCATGTTTGTCCTAATCTGAGATTATATATTTAATAAATTGCAATGAAATTAACCTTTAAAAAAAAATTTTTGATTTTCCGTTTAAAAATTATTTCTGCAATTGAACGTATGTCCAATGAAACATGGAATTTTCAACCTATTCGGCCTATAATTAACCAATAATAATAATATTGATAATAATAATATGAAGGCTGTTCATGTCAAACTGGGACTTGTAATGAATTTTCTCCTGGATGTAGCTGTGAAATCCATTGACATTTACTCAGGACTTCAAGCATAGCATGATGATAATGTCTTTTAGCTACAGTAAAACATTTGAATGCTGCAAATGTTTTAAAGAAGGCTGTACTTCAGGATTAAGACGATCATGGCTGAGGTGGCTTGGAGCCCACTGCAGTCTTTTCCGTGTATATTTCAGCAAGTGGAACACCTGATCCTTTAAAATCATCGGAGTACTTGTTGCAGAAGAGACATGTCTGTCTCTGTGATCTGTCCACATAATCATTCGACAACACCACTCACACATTACAGGAACTCAGCTGGGAGTTATTGCCACATCCACCATACAGTCCTGACCTCGCTTCAAGCCATTTCCACATGTTTGGGCCATTGAAGCAGACCAAGATGCAAGATCAGACTGCCTGAGTCTGAAAAGCTGGCCTCCGAGGAAGATGTTCTGTCTGATCTTGGATCTTGGTTCTGTTGTCCTGCACAATCACAAGTCCCAATTTGACTTGAACGCACTGTTTTTTTTTTTTTTTTTTTTTTAAACACTGCTTGTGTGTTAAAAAAAAACAGATTTGTACAAGATTTGACACTTTAAATCATGAGGTCTCTCAGATCGATGTTTCATGTAGCACAATCATGACTTTATGTCCTTATGCTAAGCTGAGCAAAATAACTGGCTCATTACTTAAATGTTACGAGAGAAAAAAGGCAATCTGTCATTGGTTTGTTGCATGTTTGCCTCCATGACACTCACTCACGATTTATCCCAGTATTCCTGTTGACAGGAGTAGTGTAACCTTGTTTTTGTCTTTACTAGTCAGAACAGTCACTATTAGTCATGGCTCTGTCAAAATAATCTGCATTTTAATTTGTGTTGGGGTTTGTGGTTGCTTATTAAGACTGGGTTCAGTTCACATTTCTAAGTGTGTGCTTGCATTTGAATACATGTGCGCTTGTGCTTTTATGTGTCTGTCTTTCTTTTCTGAGCTTGTGCCACTCTTCAAATTGATGAGTGCTTTCACACTGTTTGATCATTGAGAATTTCAATTTAATTCCCAAGTATAAACATTAGTCTTATTGGTTATAAGTCTGTTGATTTTCTCTGTCTTGAAGTATTGTAGTGCCCTTCTAAATCATAACTAATTAAAATGATAAGGCATCAATTCTATCTAACAGACAAGTTGAGTCATTTTATCCCTCTCTCTTCTGCTTTGCTCGTTGTCTGCATGTCATCTGCTGGTCTGATTTATACTAGTGGCTTTACCTTTTTTAGTAGAAACAAACACATATACAGATATATATATATATATACATATATCCCACACAGTTCTATGGTTACCGTAACGCTGCTCCTCCTTGTTCATTGCTTTCATGGTTCCCTTCCTGAAAAAAAGTTCCCATGATGCTCAGTGCCCCGCCTGCTACCGCCTCCGCTCCTGCTGCAAGCCCCTACGCTGCTGCCGCCGCGGCAACCGCCAATCAGGTTTGCTCCTTTACAAGCTCTCTCTTACTGTTCCCACCCTCCTAGTTCAGGAACAGAATACCCTCTTTTACATGAGTTCTTCCTTTTACACAGATCAGACTCCTCTATTAGCTGTCTCGTAGCTCAAATGCATTTAAACACAAGCTATCAAGAAACCCTTCCTGATAGCTTATTGGCTGCTTTTCTAACACAGGTTGCATATTAGAGCTAATTCTTTAGTTGTAAGAAAGATGCGCATGTATATGGTTAGAGTGTCAGGTGTGCAGTGTGTCCCTGTTTTCTCAGCTTTTGTTGGTTTGGCTCTTGCTGGCTCTATATTGCTGTTAGTAGTCTGAATCCATAAGCAGCTCCTGTCACCTCAACCACTCACAACAGCTGTTCACAGCTCCCTCTACATGCAGTGTGTAGTTATGATTTATGCTGCTTCATTGGCATCATTGTTTTGCATGTGTTTGCTTTTATAAAGCTGCCCTTGTCATTAGCACACAGAACACAGTTTCTCTGGTTGGCAGAATCAGAGAATACAATCAAAGACAAATTAATGCCATTAATGAAAGTATGAGCTACTCCAGCAAATTCATAATCCATGTATTACTGCCCTCTGCTGGTCACTTTATATACTTAGCACATGAGCATAAAAAGTTAAAGTGAGATTAATAGTAACTGTAACAGGTGTGACAGCTCCTCAGTCTCTTGACTGATTTTGTTTTGACATCCACACTTCAGAATTTTCTCTTAAGAATAAGAAAGAATTTACCTTTAGCCTGGTCAGTTAACAGATAGAAAGATTTACTAGACCTACCTAATTAATGTATGCCAGATGTCATACGCATACAACCCGAAGATCAGTTTTAAAAGCTTTGAATATTGAGCATATTGAAAAATAGGTGTTTTTTGCCTCTATCAGGAATATCTGTCTAATATCTGCAAAAACCAGTCTATGCCTGAATGCGTAGTGAGACCAAGCGAGTACAAAAGTGGTGTCACAACCGAATTACTCTTTGGACACAGGACAGCAGTGTTTCCTTATGTGCCTCTGATCTAACACGGCTTCTACAAATCACTGCCAAAAGACACAAACACTGCAGAATGATCCTGACTGTATGCTCGACAAGTACGGTGAAAGACTGAGGTGGAAGACTAAGTACTTGTCTAAGAACAATATCTGAGCTGGTCAAAATGACTAGTAAACTGTTGTAGTTGCAGAAACTTAGAGTGCTGCAAAGATGACTATTTTCTGTGTTAGAATGAAAGATTTAGTTCTAATTATATAATAAATTATGTTTAGTTCAACAACAGGCCATGTCCATTTTAGTAATAATTTCATACCAAAATAGCAACAAAGTATGATGTGACTTCTAGACTTGTTTACTGTATACATTGGCAGGCATGGATTGCTTGGAAACGGGCTAATTTGGTAGGAAGATTTGATGCAGAAGCACTGAGAAATACATATTATTTCATAGCATATAGTTTTTAAATTCCAGTTCCAATTCAATTTGAGTTAATGGGTAATGATATCAGTGTACTAGTTATGACTGGATTGCTACATACTGTATGTAGAAAAAAAAAATCTTTGATCAAAGTCAGCAGCCGACCCAGAATATAAGAAGTTGCCAGAATTAATGAAGAGGGCAGTTTTAAGTTGTAAGACCATATGTGAGGAGATATTATGCAATTTGACCGTTTTGCCTCATTCATAAAGTTTAGGAATTTACATGGATTGTGAATTTGCCAACCAGTGGATGAGTAGTTTCTGGTTTTACACATAAAGCTGATGGTCAAGTCATGGTGATCCGTAAAGCACTCATTATCAGATACAAATGACATTTCAGATCATGAATTCTGTTTGTAAATTGGTATTAATGAAACAACTTCCTTCACACAAGTCATTTCCCACAATGTGGTTCACTTTTGGTGACGCTTGGAGTGAAAAAACTAAGAGCAGTAAGAGCAGGTTATTGCTTAGAATTCCCATTACAATTTGCAGTTATTAGAAATCTCAAAGCTTTCAAAAGTGTTTTTCCCCATTCACAATTTCTGTTTGTTGAAAGTTTTTATGAATATTTTAACATCTCCTTTTATTCTTTCTGCAACAGATCATATTGAAATAGAGCACAGGAGCGGGACAGAGTGCCAGCACAACATACACACACTTCTTAAACAACGAGCGTGTGGTTATAACATCCTCAACTCCACAGAATTACTGCAACATGCATGCTGATTCACACACACACATACAAACACACCTACACAAACACAGAGCCTAATAATGTTTCCCTACAGTTATGTTACAGAAATCCATTCTGCAGATATATATATATACACAACAAGAAATTAATCAGTCATATATGTTTTTAATTAGTTTCACTGGGAGAAAATCATACTCTTTTTGCTTGTCTAAGTAAACTATATAATGATACAGTTATACACAATATATTCACCAGTGTTGAGTAGGAAATCATTCAACACTTGTTTTACTGTGTGACTCTATTTGCACTTTTTTTTTCCAAGAAAAAGGGCAACATCTTGAGAAAGACTATTAGAAGCCCAGTTTGAGGATTTACACAATTCTCTCCAAGCTGAGTCCAGAGATTCAGATCTCTCATGAGAGTTTGTCTGCCTGCGTTGGCATCAGAAAGGACTGTATAACCGAGCACGAAGGCACGTCAAAGCCATGCAGGAGGATGGCAGGCAGCATGTCACAACCCTGTAGTCGAATGTCAAACAGCAGGTGAAAGCTATGCAGGATAAGGACAGAGTGAGTTCTGCTCTCAGCTCCACACTTAAAGCTTTGTCTGAGCACTGCTTGGATAAAGAGAACTGTGTTAGCCAAATTATTAATAAAGAGAAAAACATAAAAAAAAAATAAAAACCCTTTTCACCTTTAACAGTGGCCAAAGTGAATAGTGACACACTAACCCTTTAAAACTTGATGTGAATCTGAACTTTATTACTTTATTACAGCCGTTCTTTTATAATTTGGTTATCTGGAAAATTTTGCGGTAAAGTTTTGCCACAGCAGAGGTTCTCTCTTATTCTTTTAATACTGTGCCGTTGGAAGAGAGTGAAAAAGAGAGAAACAAAGAGATGACGGCGTGCACTTGTGAGTTTATATGCGTGTGTGTTTGTGTATAGTAACAGAGCATGGCATCTACAGCTAGACTTGAGCAGTTTGAGCTGTGTTTAGTTGAGCCGAACTGGCCTGCATTCGTCCTGTTTTTTTGTTTTTGTTTGTTTGTTTGTTTGTTTGTGTGTTTACTCTGTTCTGATTTTGTATAAGTGCCTAACGATGTTCTTTACAAGTCTAGTATGGATACAGATCTGAACTGTTCATGTTAAATTTTGTTGCTGCAATCTGTCATTCTCTCTTTCTGTCAAAAAAAAAATTAAGTTTTTTTTTTTTTATATTTGAAATTTAAAGGAAAAATGATGATTGTTAATACTAACACAAAATGATGTCATGTATAAAAGAAGTCTGTGATTGCTGTCTGGGAAAACCCTTTCTCTGCTCCTGCGTAATAGAATTGTCAAGCTCTTTTACAAGGTGAATTTGAGGTGAGTTCTACTTACAGTACATTTGTTTCATTTCCTAGAGCAGTGATTGACAACAGTGTGACCTGTAACTGACCTAATACTTAATAGCTCAACTATTCTAATCCACATTAATTTAGAAGACAGTCAGTCAAATAAGTTCTTTTTGTATGTGCGTTTGTGTCTTTTTAATGAGCGTTTTAATTCAGGGCGAGGGAGATTAAATGCCATGTGAGAACCTAGACAATCTTTAGTTTAGATACACAAAGGCACTGCTCAGACTTGTAGTCATTTAACTTCTCAGCATTGCCTGAGGATAATTTATGTTGTGATCTATAAGATATATGAGAACTATTATGTATTGTTACGGTATTGATTGTGGTTAATGGACCATTGTTATGTTTTGTTTTGAGATGAATGTAATTTATTTGATGTAGGGCCTTGTTGTTTTAAAAGGCCAGCTTGGTGCCACCTTCCTCTCCTTCTTCACCTGACTTGTGCAGGAAGAGAAAAGCAGGGTGCTTGACTTTGGAAAGTTACAGCGTCCTCAAATGAAAAGCATTAAGCATTACGTCGTATTACACAGTTGTTTGTGAATCTAATGCTTCGGTATAATAGTCATTTGTTTGAGGTTGTGTAACTGTGGCAAAGATCGAGTTTTGTGAAAGAGAAGCTTAGCAGTGAGTAATACAAGGTAGCCAGCTGAGAGAAGCACTCAACAACCTATGATGCACCAGTGCAGGTCAGGCTTATGTTATGTCAAATGAAAGTTAAAACTACATTTCATTTTATAGTTCAATTTTACGTGCTAATATTTTAGAACATTACTAATTTGTTGATGTGACAGTTCAAACTTGCTATGAATGAAAATGTTTTTGTAAGTGATGTTCTTGTTCTGTTTCTTTTTTTGTTGTTGTTTTTAAGATGGTAGTTTCAAGTATATTTTCCTATTACTGGAAAAATACTTAGTTTCAATGCCTTATTGTCATGGACCATACTATTTAATTATATATATATATATATATATGTATATGTATATATATATATATGTATATATATATATATATATATATATATTAGTCTTAATTTTTTCATTAATTCTAATAAATGTTTATACAGATTTATTTCCATTGTCCTAGAGTAAAGGCACATTATTTGGAATTTCTTATAAAACAACATAATAGTGCTAAAAATGCAGTGTCATGACTCTGGATATGAGCACAGAATGTCCTCCTGTAACACACCATAACAGATAAAAGATCACCTACATTACTTATAGTGGTTTTGTTTGGAGATGATAATAGAAATCAACATGTTTACTGATTTGTCCATATGTCTGATCCAGAGTCAGAGCACCTCATGTTCTGCCTCACATTACACACGGCATATACTAAACATACGAATGTGTCTCATCATCAGTGTGTATCAGTGCGTCTCTTGCTTTCTTAGTGTCAGTCCGATGGATAAGAATTTCAGAATGTAATTAATCTCTTGACTGTTGTAGCACATTCTGGACAGGTTCATGACTCGAGGGCTACAGTGCACTCACTACCTTAGTCTGTTCACATGTGATCTTATCTTGCCTTATCTTCTTTGTGTTGCTCTGACCATTTAATGTCTCTTAATATTGTTTCAAAGTTTTTTTGTGTTTTTTGTTTGTTTTTTTGT
>JAQMYK010000035.1:19780413-19804797 GCA_030014345.1 Clarias buthupogon | reverse complement strand
GAAAGCAAATAGTGTGTGTTGTCTCCCACTGTGAGCTGGTCAAACCCTAACCCCCCCCCCCCCCAATTCTAGATCTTCTGAGTGAGTGTGTGTGTGTGTCATGTGTCCTATAATGGTATGGATTGTGATCCTATATTTTGACATTGTTTCCAGAGTGTGTGTTATACATCGAGGTTTTCGTTTCTAATTTCTTTTCTCCTCCAGTGATTTTGCAGGGATTCAGTCTAACATTTGCATGTAGGTTCTTGACCGTTATTAGCCGTATATCAGCTGATACACATTACTAAGAACTGTAGTCATGGAGCAGCTAGCACGATCTTATAACAGTTAGTCGTTGTATAAAACAAACGCAAGTTAGATTAGATTAGATTCAACTTTGTCATTGTGCAAAGTACATGTTAACATTTAACCAGGAATGTACTGTACAAGTGGTCTATTTACAATAAATAACAGTGTGGTAAATAAAAGTATGGGGCCCTCCAGCTCTCTGTTGTGTTGTGCAATGTGTTGCCTTAGTTTCAAAATACATTTTAAGGAGGAGATTTATTTCTCACCAACTATGTGTTTCTTGATCTTATCTCACCAACAAATTTTTTTTAATACTTCGTAACGGCATGTAACATAACAGGCTGATAACATTCAGTGCAACGGAATAAAAAGGCTAAGTGATGCGATACAATATATATAGAGATATGTAAAAAGATGTTTATAGATGGCCACTGTTTTGGTTCCCTTCTGTCATGAGGACATATGAACAAGTATTAAAATAAAAATAAATAGGTCTGCGTTAGCAAAGTTGTTACACTGAAGGAAAGATAGAATGAAAAATATTCCAGCTACATGTGGTGATGTGGTTGGCTTGTGGAGTCTTGTAATGTTTTGTGATTGGCTCATAGAGTTATGAACAGTGTTTTGATTGGTTCATGGAGCTGTTCGTGTGAATTGATTGGGTCGTAGAGCTGTACTCCGTGTTTTGATTGGCTCTTGGAGCTGGGTGTCAGGATTTGACCTTGTGTTCTTTTGCAAATAAAAATCAGCAAAGGTTAAGATATTTCACAGTGTGAGGTTGGAATTTTTCATCTGTTAACTGCAAGTGTGGATTAGATATTACAAGTGACTTGTTGACATGACTGACACAACAAGGTCAAAAGTTTACAGCAAGGTTTTGTTTTTATATATATTTTTGGGATTAAATTGTGGGACGCTGTACTAAATCGTATAAATAAGTCGCTGTGCTGAATTCGGCTACTCTGTAAAGATGCCAAGAGCTCTGAACTGGGACTTGTGGCTGGAGCTGCAAATAGTACAAACTGTTGATGGGTCAACGCTACATGCACAGAATCGCTACAGACATTCAAGACATTGCTTGTGGTTTGTAACACAAGCAGTCTTCAGTAGGAGTGTCTGATAGCATTCCCACTTTTCTCAAACTTGCTGACTTCCTTCACATAAAACTTGAAGCTTCTTAATTGCTGCAGTGTTTGTGTTTACTGTTAACACTAGGATTATATGAGAAATGATGTCATCAGCCTATAACCTCTGGAGGGGTAGTGTTACATGATGGGGGAAACTCCAGCAGCTGTGGATAGCTCTGGATTCAGATTAATTGACATACTGCGCTTGCTGAAAAGCGTTATAACATGTGCAGTACATGACTGTGTGTACACACAGATATTGCCACATGTGCATTTCACAGCTGGAAGTGCACAAGAAACACTGGAAATGCTTAGGCTCCCTTGTAAGAAAGTGTGTGTGTTATGCAGTTATGAAAGTCTTATGTTTTTTTTTATCTATTAATAGAGTGGCTTTATGTTTCCTTTGCTCAGGGTTTATGAAATCATAATGAGCTCTATAGATTTTTTTCTTTTTTTTGTTACAGTAGAATGTGTATTTTTAGTCCACAGAGACTCTAAACTTTGTGACACGCTGTCTTTTACCGGGTTAACAGCACTGACAGCCAGATGTACAGACTATTCATAGATGTAGCTGGACCTTATGCCTAGACTGTCTGTCATCAGTAGTCTTGGTAGAGCATTAAGAGACCGACTGTACAAAGTCATTTATGCAAATTCATTGCTTGTCATGGACTTGGATAAATTTGGCTTCAAACAAGGAAGGCCTTGTTTGAAGCGTTTCAATTGTCCAATGCAGAAAGATTTTCTCCACAGTGTATGGTTAAAATTGTGCATACCTTCAGTAATACACCTCAAATCTCTTTTGCTGCCATTTAAATCTATTGTTAATGTCCTGTCAGGATTCTCAGCATGCTTCTCCCCAGGTCCCATTCACTTGATACCTAGCACAAGTCCGGTCCCCCAGTCTTCCTTATCACACATGAGTTACAATTTGGGATGGTAAATGCTACCACATGCTTTTTCTGAGATGCGTGATGCCAGGCTCCACATTTTTTTCAAACTGCTGCTCTTACTGCATCACAGGGCAGCATAAGCACAAACAGTGCTATCTGCAGCCTTCCACATACACAAGCACACTGATGTCCACAGAGGGCTAGTGTCACCATGGCAGGACACACAGAAGTATACCATCCCTTCTGCGCATAGAGCATGAGCAGTTTGTGGATTCAGTGCAAAGGTTCTAAGAGTTCAATTCGGAGGAGGTTTGACAAGAAAAAGGTGTGTTTATGCTCAGGTATTTTCCTCTTGTGACTTCCTTTTTTTTCTGTCGTTTTCAGTCTAGGATTTCATCAAAGAGATGTACACTAAACGTCAATTTTTAAGTCTCGATGTTCCTGTTCCAATTTTAGGAAGTGACAAACCTAAATGCACTCAGTCACAAAAGAACCAGAGTCCAGAATGTCAAGACATTCATCTTAAAATCAAATGTAACGTTTGCGTTTATGTTCTGTTTTTAGTAAAGAAAACATTTTAAGCTCGGATCAGATACACCAGAAATGTAGTTCAGAGCAACCTGCTTGATCACAGTCCATGTTCCTGCATTGCATCTTTTCCTTGAATCTCCTCAGCGACAATACATAACACTGTGTGTTTTTAGAATCTATGGAGCTGGCAGTGTAAGGGACGGGTCATTAGCACCAATGAAATTTTGTTTTTTCGATGCTTTGGTCTGATCCGAACAAGACGCTGGGTTGTCTGGTCAGGTTTAGGACCAAAGGATGATCTTTGCTTTTCCCATCCCCCTTAGCTTGTGTGTATCAGTAGAGTGGTTATGTATTATATATAAGGTGTGTGTGTGTGTGTATCCCTGAGTCGATGTGAATCTGGGCAGTGGCAACAGAAAGATCTGCAGTGTGCTGCTGACAGACCTGACTCGTGCAGTGGGAGTAGCTGAATGTAGTTGTAAGCTAAAGACCCATGGATATCATGTCGGATTATGTGCTGATATCTGTTTACACGTACACACTGTGTATGTGTGTGTATAATCCTGTCCATCATAATACTTTCATGAAAACCTCTCTAAAGATAATCTGTCATGCTATATACAATGTGTTGGTAGAACATATGTTGGAGTTGGGAATTAGCAGGGACCACCTGATACGATGTTATCACAATACTTGGGGAACGATTAGGTTTGAATTGCGATTCCGTAAGTGTCATGATTTTACAGATCCTGATTTGATGTCATGGTTTTCATATAAACAAAATTTGCAAATAATTTGCTCGTACCTCACATGATTCTGTGCTGCCTACCTATGCCCAAAAAATTTAAGCACACCACCTGTAGGATTATAGAGGAACTGCAACAGTTTACAACCTAAAATGCAAAACAAATATAATTTTTTTAATAGATTTTGGAGTCAGTGTGGTGATTTATGAATTTGCTACTGAAAAGAATTCCCATACCTAACGATTGACCCCCCCCCCCCCCCTTTCTCTAGTGTTCATATATGCATATTATTTAATGATGAAACCAAGATGATTCCAATAATTTAATTGGAATTTTGGAGGTTTGGGAGGTTTGCTAGTGAAGCTCTTTCTCAAACAAACTCGCGCACACAAAGATGCACACAATATTCATCAGCATGCAGTTATTCTTGTGCTATGTATGTTTTAATTTTTTTTATTTAAATGTAGCATTCATAGAGGAGCAGTTTGTTTTCAGTCAACCTCCCAGCATGGCTAGACTGCTGTGTGCTTTATTCTGCTGCTGTGCAGGGCACTATAAACCCATCTGAAGCACAGAAATACTACCCGAGGGCAAGTTATTACCTTTTCCTTCATCAACCATACAGTAGCAGTCTTTTTTTATCTCATCTAACTGAAATGATTGGAGAGCACCTGCTGAATGTCACTCATAATTTCTCTTATCGTTTTAGACGTACTTTTTTGTAAATTGTTAATACTCAGAAAGTGAGACTGAAATACTTGAAATGTTTTCATTTATTTTAAAAGCTCCATAGCCATTGAGACAATAATTTAGCTGACACAAGAACATTATTGTTTCTGTTCAGGCAGCTACGTTCAGACGCTTCTTCAACACATTAATATGAAATGAATAAACACGGAGTACGTTTGAGTAGTATTTAATTAAGTTATATCTCACTTGAGGTCATGCTGTTGTGCTAAGTGTCAGCACAGATCTGTTGCCTTTTTAAATCAGTTTCACAAAAAACATTCATCACCAACAGATTATGATCTGTTTATTTAACCAGTTATTTTTGCCAACGCATACCTTCCACGCCTAACTAATTGCGGCTAAAGGAACTGCGACTGACAGTTAGCGACTATCAGAGTTATTTTAATAAAACATGCAGAATGAACCATGGAGGTGGTGGAAAGTCCTGCAAATCTCATAAGTTTCTCTTCATATTTCCACTTATTACGCTTTAGAAGAGCAGCTGAAATGCCATCAAATGGAAAGTTAATGCGCTATGTAAGGTGTACATTCCACTTGTCCCACACACACCAGGTAGTGCCCTCGATCAGGGGTTAGAGAGGGATTTGGGATTCATCCTTGCACTACAAGCTAATTCGCTTAGTAGCTTGCCTAATCCTTGAATAAAACAATATGGACGGTTTAGAGGCAATTCAGAGCGAATTTGAAGCAGTTGTTAAGGAGAGAAAGTGTTGTTTAAGATGATGTAACATGATCAGATGTGGTGTCTTGATGAAAGTGCTTCTGTAGCTGGTTTTGAGTATGGGACTGTACTGACCGTGCTTTCACCCATGCTGCCGACTGACAGTTAGTTAGTGTAATTAACAATTGTTAAAACACCTGTGACACAGAGTAATGCAAATAGTTAAATATCCCAGTGCTGTTGTGCTCTATATCAGCACTTGTGGAATGCCCCCATCCAATCAGATTACTCAGTCGTAACTAACAGTTGTATAATCTTTGTTAGAAGGATGATTAAATTATGATATAATAAGGGTCGTTAAATAAATGTCATTTGTTAAATATTTTCACTTTTTTTGTAGAAAATTTATATCATGCAGAACCCTTCTGTCCATCAAACATAATTTATTTGACTGTAACTCTTTTACTCCTGTAAGGAACTTGGTTTGTTCTGTTGACACTTAAAAAAAAGTTTTTAATTGTTTAATTTTAAACATCTTATCTAGTTTTATTATTGAATAACAAAAATGACTCTCGCCATGAATATAGCCATAGAACTGGCATGGCGTTAAGAAAGAAAGAAAGAATAGCAAATTTATATAAATTTTTATTCTTTTTAGTGATGAATGGGTGCTAAACGAGAGAATTCATGGAACAAATTCCATCTGGATTTTCTCATGATTTTTTTTGTGACTGCACCTCAGATGAAATTCCATTGTGTATTTCAGTCCATTAATTTGATTGAACTAGTGGCGTCCCAAGAGTGATGATATTTAGTACAACATTACACTTTTTGAATCACTCCACTCGTCTTTGTTCACTACATAGTAATCCAAATCTGACAATAGCTTATTACATTGAAACTACACTTTTACACTATGGACCATCAGGCAGTCTGTGCGTTGGCATGGCAACATTCAATGCTTTACCCAGCTGTGGCCTCTTTGGGAATTATCTTTCTTGATGGTAAAACTAAACATTATATTTGTCCATATTGTGCCTGAAATTTCAGTTGACTATAAAAGCAATATCAGCACAGATGTGATTACCTGTGGCCCAAAGCCGAATCACAGTTTTGCTGACGTTCATTATAACAGCACTCTTGCTAATGCGATATTGCTCAAACAGCTCACTGTTGCGTTAGAAACTGTGTAGTGAGCACATGTACAGTAAGTAGGAAAGCATTTGGGATTCATTCAGTTGAATTGAATAGTCAGGTTTTCTTGCAGAACTTGAATTTGGGTCAAGTGAGATGTTTAGAATCCTGCTGCGTAGCAGCAAAAACGAAAATAAATCAGTAGCAAATGAAGAGCATGTTGCAATCCTGAGCCTGAGTTTTGGCTACAAGGTGGACCAGGATCGAACTGCATTTCATGAACTTTAGCTTTGTATGAGCTTTAGTATTGATGATCTATCAAAAATGCAAAAATGTATGAGCATGGGCTCTCTGGTGAACAGGTAATATAAATAAATTTGCTGATGGGCTCAATAATGTACGAGTGCATTCACTTATTACACCTTTCAACCGATTAAAATGTCATTACAATTTCTTAAGGAGTTTGACAGCCACAGTTTCAGGACAATTTCTCTCTCATTTCCTCACTCCTGTGTGTGTGGACAAGACGGTTGTAATCAGTAATAAGCAGTGACTGGGCTTTTCATTGTGATTGCCACCATCTTAGCACATCACAACCAATCCTCCTCCTACTCTTTCCCTGCTGTATTTTCCCACGGAAACACACACACACACACACACACACACCAAACAACCGCATGAAAGACGGCTCCCAAAAACCACTGCCGTGTCCACACGCCCTCACTGCACACACTGCACAGCACAGCGATCAGTCCACCACTATAATCAGTGATTTATATAAAGAGCCCCAGCGTGGGAGTGTGTGTGTGTGTGTGTATGTATGTATGTATGTATGTGTATATATATATATATATATATATATACATACACATACACATGCGCGTGTGTGTGTGTATATATATATATATATATATATGCATGTGTGTATGTCAGAGAGAGAGAGAGGACAGGATTTTATGCGCGTGTGGGTAAAAATAGTTAGTGCTAAGGCCTGATTTTCACACAGCCTCCCTCACGCCCACACAGCAATCTGAGTGTCTGTCCTGTCATAAATTCAGTGGTTTAGTAACACAGTGCTCAGAGCTGAGGTTCACTTGTAAAGGACATGAGAATGTGATTGTTTTGTGTGAAGGACCTGTTGGGTTGTGGCATTAAAAAAAAATTATATATATTATTATTACTGGCCTACCGTTGTGTAGTGTAGTGCTTCTATTTATGTCAACTAGAACTAGACAAGCCTCTTGCTACTGCACAGTCCAATTTGACAGTCGAGAAGTAATTTACATCACCATAGCAACCATAGAAAAGACAATGTTTTTTTTTTTTTTTTTACGTTATTACTGTCACAGTCTTTCACTGGATATTCTTCCCACTCAGACTTCCACACTGCTTGTGAGGTTCCATTACAGGAAGTCGAATTTCTTGGACCAAAGTAAAATCACCAGCTCACACGTCCACAGTCAACAGTTTGATCGTGAGCTCAGGTTACTCTGTGTCCGAGTTTTGTATGTTTTTCCCCATTTTGTGCGGGATTCTTCTACATTCTCCAGGTTCTGCACAGGGTCACTGGGATGTGTGGTGCCATGCAATTGGTTGGTGTGTTCCATCCAGATCTTCCAGGAGCTTCATCACGATAAACAAATGACTGAAGTCTTTTAATTAATGGATGTACTCATGATATTAAAAAAAAAAAAAAAGACATTTGGAAACATTTGGTTTCACAAGAAAATTTTCTGTTTTATCATTAAAATGGGAATGCTCCCGCAGAGACCCTGCTAACATCACATGTTCTAAACATTATGCTGAGACTGCTCCTACGCTCCTCTCAAACAGGAAATGACCAAGAAAAGTAGAATGCAGTCCATAATAAAACAGCATGCTCATGGTTTAACAGTGCCAAGACTTTCCCCACTTCCTTACACTGATCACTGATGGAGTCTGAGATCCCAGCTCCCCTTTACTACACGCACACCTGACCAACACATCGCCACGCCATAGTGTGTCTGTGTGTGTTCGCCTGCGTGCTCTCTTCGCAGCATGGGGCACAACTTAATGGCATGAATATTTCATACAGAACAACCAGAGTCTAATGAGAGCCGAGAAGTCCATTTTGTTGTCATACTGTTTGTTCTGTCTGACAGGAGGCTGAGGAGGAGGATGAGATAGGCGTTAACACTCTGGTGCTCTGTGCATCTGAAATGAGTATACCATTAAAGCAAACTGTTAAACCCTCAGTCATTTCTCTTAAGATTACAGCCTCGAGGAGCATTAATGCTGTTGCCCTGCTGATTTCTCATTCTCTCTGCATCACTGTGACAAGACTCAAGAATGCGAAAGGCAGGAAGCTTACTTCTATTCATTTATTTATTTATTTAATGATCTACCCGACTTTGCCTTTGTGTGATGTACGGATATCTTTCCAGGCATCTGGCAGCTATGTCACACATGCACCATTTAGTTGTCCTCTTTGGTGCAGTATGTTTAGGCAGATTAGACGGGCAGCGATCGCACTTGGGTGCTGACCAAAACAACCGGTCCCTGACCGGCTGAACAAGTTGCCCTCGGTCTGGTTCCAGGAGAACTTTTTCATGAGATCATTGTGGTGAGAAAGTGATTCAGCTGAACTACGCATCAACAATGCCGTGTATCTTGGTTATAGATACGAACCGTTAAATCAACCTGTGAGGGAGAAGCTGAGAAAAGTTCTGAGAAAAAAACTAAAATAGAAAAAGTCTGAATATAATATAATTTTGAATAAATTTGCTAAAAATTATTTTTGTATCTAATTATTTAATCATATACAGTACTGTGCAAAAGTCTTAGGCACCATATTATATGCTGTACCAATTTTGTTATATATGTTTACCATGTCTGCATAATTATGTACAAAATCATATGTACAAAAAAAAGTAACAACTATTTTACTTATAGTACCGTGCAAAAATCTTGGGCACATACCAAAATATGGCATAAGCAAAATATGCTTTTGAAAACATTTCTGCATTAAAAAAAACTCCTATAAAGAGTAATAAAATAAACAGTCAATATTTGGAGTGAAAACTCATTGCTTAAAATCAGGAGGTTTAGATACAGATTTGTTCAGTTTTATAAGAAAACAGCTGTTAGGTTTTACTGAGCATGCTGGAGAATGAGTTCTTCTGGTAACTTTGTCACGCTCGCTCCTTTCTATTTTTATGCAAATTAGGTGTTTGTCTTGTAGCCATGCATATATTCTCCTGTAATGTAATTTATTTTATTAATTTTTAAGTTATATATGGAAATACTGAATGATTGTCTACATAATTATGCAGACATAATAAACATATATAACAAAATTATACATATAATATGGTACCTAAGACTTTTACACAATACTGTATTTCACGCTAGCTTTGTGATTTCCATGCTTTAGTGTTCTTTAGTGTTCAAACTTCGTAAAGCTTTGTTTATCATTTTCTTTATTTCGGATTAGTTTTTTAATTTTTTTTTATTTTGTTGAAGTAAGTGCAGTGTGAAATCAAACCAAACAAACTCTCAATTATTTCCTGGATTCTGACCTAGGAAACTGTTTTATAGGTACAAAAGCTTATTTAAAGCCATTACACTCATTGAAAGATGTAATTATGATTATATGGCAATAATAATTTGGTCTGTATTATGTTTGTTTGTTGTGTTTACATGAGACTAGTTGTTCTTTGTAATATAAAGCGATATCATGCAAAGGATTATGGGTAACAGTTGCTTCATGTGTCACCATAGTTCAGATCATTCAGCAACACTGTGTTTGTGGGAGTAGTTAATTAGACTATGCTCATTTTCCAGCCTGATTTGACTCGATTCGATTATTTCTGATTATTTTTGTTCCCCTAATGTGACACCGGTCTTATTTTTATTTTTTATTTTTTTCGGGCCGTCTGAACTGGGCTGTCCGATCAGATGTGAGTCACTTTTGTCCTGGATCAGATATGTATCCCATATGTGGTCATGGGACTTGAATGAGAATTTTTTTTGTGCGTGCATGGTTCACTCGCTGACAGCCAGCACCTGCAGTGTGTGTATTTTATAGAAGGGCTAGCAATAGCTGCTAAAACAGCTAAAGCAGCTAAAGTCTGGCTTTCTTCCTTCTTTTGGATTGTGATGGCACGTGCAAGACCATATCGATGTAAACATACAGTACATGCCATTTCAGAGGACAGACACGTTTACATCAGAGTCAGATAAAAGTTACTTAAGAATGTGAACCGTTATGGCACGCAAATCTGATCTGACCAAAAAAATCGTGATTGAACAATGTGGCTTGTAAACATAGCTTTAGAAAGTAATACCAACACTTAAATAAATCGCTAATATTTTTCGTATTCTTCTCACTCTTAAACAAAATAGATTTAAGCCAATAAGAGAGCATCTATAACTTCCTTTCCTTCATCTGTGGTGTATTTGTTTTAGTATTGTTTTGATATTTTCAATACAGGTAGTGTCGGCTAACCTCCATGTTTTTTTCTCTCATCCACAGGTATGAGAAGGTGCCGGTGATCCTGGTGGGAAATAAGGTGGATCTGGAGAGTGAGCGGGAGGTGTCGGTGAACGAGGGTCAGGCTCTAGCAGAGGAATGGGGCTGCCCTTTTATCGAGACCTCGGCCAAGAGCAAGACCATGGTGGATGAACTGTTTGCCGAAATCGTCCGACAGATGGACTACGCAGCACAGCCAGACAAAGACGATCCCTGCTGCTCCTCCTGCAATATACAATAACCCTCCATCATGAGGGCTCGTCCAAACACTCACACACACGCATACACGTACACACTGCACAAACATGCAGGCACAGTCATATACAGTACATTTACAAAAAAGACTCAAACATTTCAGTAGGTGTTTTTTCTGGTGCATCGGTTTTCTCATAGTGTAATTCATTCTGGCGTATAAATGTCAGAATGAGATGTTTTTTGTCACTTTACCTGACTGACTTACAAAAATGTGCACTGGCCTTATGAGTGAGTGCCCAGTTTCTTGATGGAGTAGGAGGCTACGCCACTCCTGAGGTTTGTTAACACTATTTAACCTTTTTTTTTTTTTATTCTTAAATTTTCTGTTGACTTGACCCATTTTGATTAATTATATTTGTTTCTTATCATGTAACTTAGACAGAGCTCTAATAGCCAAGGGATCGACTTCCACCCTCAACATTGAACTTTAATAAAAGAGTGAATAGAGAAAGAGAAACACCTACTCAAACACTACCAAAAATACATTTTAAACTACACCTTTCCCCCTTTGGTCTTAGTTATTCTGAAGGATGGCATTGTGGACAATTCTGTATTTTTTTTTTTTTTCCTTCAACATCAGTGTGATGATGTGTATCAGTTGTGTGTGTGTGTGTTCTTTTTCTGGGAGATGATGACAGGACTCTTAGCACAGAAAACCCTTTCAGTTTCTGTGGAGTTTTCATCATCCAGCATTTCAATTTCGCTTCTGAGTTGGGTTAAACATTCTTCACATTGTGCCATCAAACTCCACTCTAGTGCTAGCATTTCACAAAAAAAAGGTGCACAGGGAGAAAACCAATTTCAAACCGTAATGAAAATAATACGTAGTGGTGGTGGTGATGATGCCGGTAGTCTAAATACAAATGTGGACTTTGCCAGTTCCACTCCGGTTCCTCCTTCCTGTGGGCCTGTGGACTGTGTGCATGGCCTGAAAACTGAACCGCTTGAAGCTGATTTAAAGAGTTTGAGCCAAAACGACGATCACTCCGGTCAGACCAGAGCAGCGAGGTGCTGTGTATTCATTGTTGATTTTATATTTTTTTATGTGAACATTTACTCTCTCCTTCCTGAATGAATGGTGACACTCTTTCATTTGGCACCTCAATAAAGTGTGTTCAACACATCATTGTTCACGCTCCTTTAATAAAAGTTTTAAGTGTAGGCACAGTAAATTTACATAAAATCATGTACATGAACCAGCTGCCTTTTTTTTTTCTTTTTTTTTTTAGTAATGTGTTAATTTATACATGTGGGTGTCTGAAAATTCATTATTAGTATGATCAGATGATGTCGGTGTGTATCTGTGGGCATATTTATATACGCGGGGTGTTCAAGTCAAACCGGGAAGTTTTTTATGAATGAGGCGTAAAACCAGCTGATATTTACCAAAGACTTCAAGCATCCATGAGGCTCTTAGCTGCAGTAAAATATTTGAATGGAGCAAACATTCTGAAGAAGGCAGTAGGTCTGAGAATGATGATTCCAGACGCGGTGGCTTGAAAGAAGAACACAGTAGAAAGTAGAGAACTTGTGGCCAATAATCCCACCAATAATACCATCAACTTGTGGAAGAGACACAACAGTACTTGCATGTTACAGGAACTCAGCTGGGGAGTTAGTGCCACATCCCCCATGCAGTCCTGACCTCGCTCCAAGCCATTTCCATTGCTTGTGTTTGGGGCATTAAAGGAGTTCCCGGGGGGGCCAGCGTTCCAGATGTGAAGCAGGCAGTCTGATCATGGCTCCAGCATACAGAGAAAACTTTCTACCTTGATGTATCCAAGCACTAGTGAAACACTGGGATAAGTGTATTAGTGTAGCAGGGGATTATATAGAGAAATAAAGGTATTTCTTTACTCCAGTACCTGTGTTCTGTTATTCTGTACAATCAAAAGACCCAATTTGACTTGAACATTCCTCAGATTTTGGTGGAGAACAAATCCAAATGTCCTAGCAAGGAAGAAGCATCTGATAGTTTTGGCAATATTTTGACATGTATCTGGTCCTCATGAAAAAAAAATGCTTTTTACAATATCTGTGGCTTTTATTTCTTTTTTTATAAAAAACATTGTAATCTTTGTTTTCTGGGATTAAGTTAAAATTAGATTATTTTTTTAGCAGAGCATTAATGAAATCCTTAACAAATATATTAAGACAAACCTGTATTTGTATGTATGTGTGAGCCAGAGTTATATATCCAATTTTGCAGTTTTTACATATTTGGGGGTGTCTTTATTTTATTCTTTTACACACACACATGCACACACAAACAGATGTCCACATTTAGTGGTGGGATTCAGCTTCAGATTCGAATCTCACAGATAAAGCGATTGCAGCACTAACAGTTAATGGGAAACTCTGATAAAAACCGAGTATGTGTCAGAGGGTCCAGAAGCGCTCTGGTTGTAAAATATAAGCCCCATTTAGCATGTTTACACTAACAGTAACAGTTCGACTGTGGCACAGATGGTGAGAGTGATCGTGGGTGAAAGAGACATGTCAATGTCTCTTCTGAGACAGTAGAGTTAGTAGATTTGAATGTGTGCAGTCAGGATAGTCTTTTATATTAGATGTACTTTGTATTGGGACAAAAGCAGGTGCAATGCAGAAGCTATGTGTGTAAGCCGCTGATGACGTTCTAGAATTTCTTTGACCTTGCTACTTCCTTTTGAAGTTAGTTTTGACATCATTACCATTTTATATCTCTGCTAGCTGTCCGATTGTCTGTCTGATGTTAGAATGGCATTGCATAAACAAGTGGCTGAATGTTTGTATTGATATCAAATTACCATTGTAACCAGCAGATGAATTAAATGCATTTTGTAATTAGACCAAACAGGGTCGAGTTCACATCAAGGTCATATATATCCGAAATAGTTTTTCTTTACTTGCCTCCTTCTTGTTGTTTGAAGTATTTATAATAGTATTTCAGGCAAACAAATTAGTAACAAGAAGGACATGTTGGCGGTAGAACTGGATGACCCATTTGCCGTTCTGTTCAATTTGCTGTGTCTTTTTTTGGCTAAACTATAAATTTAAACTGTTGAGATCAAATTTATAGGTTGATTTTTGAGAAAAATACAAACCTTAAGAAATAAATATGTGCCTAAATTCCATCCTTTCAGTCTTAAAAAAAAGATGCACCATAAATATCTGTTGGTAAGCTGGAATTTTTAACATCAAGTCCTTTCAGTGGTGAAACAGTAGAGCAGCGAGTACAATGCTGGCCTGCGTCAAGCCCTGCTCAGGTTACTAGCTGTGTGGAGTTTAGCCACGTCACCATGTCTGAGTGGGTTTTCTTGGGTTTCTCCAGTATGCTCCCAAAGCAATGCCAGTTCTCAGCAGGTGTGAATGGATTTATCATTGTATCCCATCACATGACATGCTCTTACTGAAGATGAACAAATGAATGAGGTCCTCTATGTTTTAGTCTTAGTCCAAGTCCATGTGTGTATCCTAGCTGACAATTGTGATGTGAAAATATCCCATAATGACTGAATTTGTTATCCACAGTAGCATCATGGTCAGTACAGGCTTTTGGCTGCAGTGCTTTTGTGAGTGCTTGAGTATATAAACTATACTGACAGGATGGGAAACATTGCCTGCTGGTCAAGGGTCAGTGAAGATGTCACTTCAGATTCCAGATGACCTTAAGACTTTGGAAGTGTATGCCTTCTACAGTGATAATGAATACCCATGAATAATAATGTTAAATTAGAAGCAATAGTGCGTTGGAAAAAAGGGGTATAAACATGAATTTTGTAGGTGGCTTTTTGGTCAGATTTGGATCACAAGCTGTAAAGTCTGATGCAAGGTGTTGAGTTGATTATTGCAGCCATCTTTATTTTCATTATTAATAACTATGCTCAAAGCAAGCTCCATGAGGACATTTACCAAGGGTGCAGTGGAAAAAACTTGGAAAAAAGACTGCACAGAGACCTGACCACAGAGCTCCATAGACCTCCATAAGCCCACCATCAGTGTCTGATCACACTGATGCTCTAATGGAAAAGCCTTCCCTGAATAAGGAAGCAAGGGCAAGCATGCCTAATGGGATAGTTAATGTGGGTTGTTAGGTGTCCACAAATTTGTGGCCATTATTCTACAAATCTCAGCATTAGTTGCATTCTCTCTACATTTTATAAAAAAAAAAAAAAAAGGTTTATGTATATCCCAGGTAACCTTAAACCTAAAAAAAAAGAACACTTTTTCATTGTTTATCTTGCCATGCTGTAGTGTTGCTTTTCCGTTCTTTTTGTATTGTCCAAGCGAGCACCCTTTAAAACATCAGAGCTTTCAACCACGGTGACTTTTTCTGATTCGAACTTGGTTATGTCCAGGATCTAAACACAACAGTGGTTTTCCATTGGTTCCAACCCATTCATTTAACACAAACATGGTCGGTACTGTGGTGTGTTTTCAGTCAATGTCTACAAACGTTGAACAGTTAAAACCAGGGTTCAGCCAATTGTCGCAATATTTATGTGAGCTTAAAATACAAGGTCAGGACACAAAATTGTTATAGGTCTGCATAAACACGTCGGCCTACACCAAAAATATCTGAAAATGAAAGGTCAGATCTTTGACACATGCTTCTTTTTCCGTCGTTTTTTTTTTTTTTCACTCCAAACTGTAAAAACAACATGTTTGAATTTACCGTTTCAGAGAAATGTGGAAAGCAGGCAAATGTTTTCCTGATGTTTAAGAGTTGTGCATCTTTAAGCTATTCCTTTTTGTCAAAGTAAGCTGTCTTTAGTCTATTGGCATTATGCCTGATTTGTTCAAGGAAACTTCTGCTTTGTTTCATATGTTAAGAGTCATCATGTCCCATTGGTGCAGTGACCGGTAAACATGTACGGATGTGTTCACACCGGGGGGTTGATGCAGGTATTTTGAATTTGTGTATTGTGTGTGTGTGTGTGTGTGTGTTGTGGTGAAGATGCACAACTTGATCCTGGAAAAGCACTTTAGGCTTTCGAGCAGGAGGAAGGAAATTTAGTTCAAACTGTTTTTTTTTTTTCATCTTTGAGCAAATCCTCTCTTATTCTATTTTAATAAAAACTTCAGCTGGGTATTAACCTGTGTGAATTCTGAGAGTGGTGTTGACCTGCATACAGTATTCATTAAAGGGTAGAATGGTGCATGCCACAGCTCCACTCTAGTTCCATTCCCAGTTTGGTTCTGAGCTTACTTTTAGATGTTCTTCCAGTGTCCATGTTGGTTTCCTTCAGGTTCTCTGGTTTCCTCCAACTGTCCTACATGTAGGTAAATCTGGCTATGCTAAAAGTGTGAATTTATGCAAACATCCAGTAATGCCCTAAAATTTGATGTCACCCTTTTTAGGATGTATTCCTTCACCATTCTCAGTGTTCCTAGTATCAACCTCCGACCAGGATAAAACTCTTATTCAATCTGAACAAAAGGTTTTGTTACATGGTACTGTATGTCGCTCTGCAGTATTTCTAATGTAAGGTTGAGTCAAGGCTGTCAGTCTCTGGTCGGTCTCTCCCTCCCGACCTTCTGCATCAAGAGTGCTGCTTTCAACGAAGCCTTACGTAAGGTAACGATAGCAGCAGCCGGATGTTCTCTGATGCGTGGGAAGACGGGAGATGCTGGGTGAGATCTCGGGAGAACTCGCAGTCTGGACTCTGCGTTCATGTTTTCGATGAAATAAACTGAGTCATGCTTTACCTGTGTGTCCACGTAGGTGTGTGTATATCTACTGTATGTTCGAATCTGAGCGTTTGGTTTGAATTTTCCATCCTTGTTGTCTTTGTAGATTTGTTGGGATGTGTGTGTGTGTGTGTGTGTGTGTGTGTGCACAGACGAGTACCAGTATGAAATCTTAACGTTGAGGCATTATCATTAAATAGTAATGCTCCCCGGTTGTTTGTGTATTCACAGGACAAGGCTGATATGTGTGTTGTTCCATACAGTTTATTCCCACTAGATTTCCGCTCGGCGGCTCACAGAGCTACAGCACCGACACTGCGGAGAGAGATGAAGGGAGGAGGTAGACAGCTTCACGGAATGAAAGGGCTAGAGAACAAGAGATAAAGAGAGGTGTGAAAACATGCAAGTGGCAGAAAGATGAAGAGGAGACATTTAAAGCAGAAGAGATGTTTAGGAAAGACAAACAGCCTTCATTTTCACCAGCAAAATTGGCAGGAGTGTGTCAGAGACAGCAGCCATGAGATTTTGTGAAAACACAATGTTGCTCCGAGGGTGTGCTGGGACTGTTCACAGAGCTGCACAGGAAGTTCATGCTCTCAGTGGGAATCTTTCTTCATACGGCTTAATGTGCAGCGTTGAATAACGCTGCTGAAGAAAGTGCTACGGCTTGATTCAATCTGCAGACCGCAGCAGACAAAGTCAAGAATGATATTATGCTCACACAGCTTTCCATATGGGCCCAACCAATCATTCCCGACCGTTATTAGAGCATGGCGCTGAGCTTGGGGAATTTGTTGGCCATGTGTAGTATTTGCTAGTGACTTACAGGTGTCACGGTCTCCTGGTGTGTTTGTGGCCGATACACCTCACACTACTGGCAGGACAGATTTAGCACAGTAATGGAAATATAGAAGACAAAGTCAAGAATAGAATAAGATTGTGCCTTTTATCTCTTTGATTTCTTTATTTGTTTGTCTTTCATTATTATTATTATTATTATTATTATTATTCAAACAAAGAATTAACATTACAAAGATAAAACGAGGGAAGGAAAAAAGACAAAGAAATAGAAAGATACCATGACAAATTGATTCCAATAACTCCTATGCGTGTGTGTGCGTGTGTGTGTGTGTGTGTGTGTGTGCCAGTGTATCTGGATGTAGTTGTGGAATTATGTAAATACATGACAACCACTAGAAATGGGTAACTGATGTAGTAATAATAATAATAATAATAATAATAATAATAAAAAAACAGGTAGCAAGGTGGCTTAGCGGTTAGCCGCTAGCATCTTGTTCCTCCAGGATCCGGGTTTGATTCCCAACTCTGGTCTGTATGCGTGGTGTTTGCTTGGTGGGTTTCCTTCATTCTAGTTCCATTCCCAGTTTGATTCTGAGCTTACTTTTATATGTTCTTCCATTGTCCATGTAGGTTTCCTTCAGGTTCTTCGGTTTCCTCCCACAGTTTGGTGGGTTTCCTCCGGGTACTCCGGTTTCCTCCCACAGTCCAAAGACATGCAGATTAGGCTAATTGGCGGTTCCAAATTGCCCGTAGTGCATGAATGAGTGTGTGTATGTGTGCCCTGTGATGGATTGGGTGTACCCCACCACATCATGCCCTAAGTTTCCTGGGATAGGCTCCAGGCCCCCCGCGACCCTCTATATACAGAATATAGACGATGACTAATAATAATAAAAAACATCTATTAGACGATGAGAAGATGCAAAAATGAGGAGATAATAATAGTGCGATGACAATAGAAAGGTATCAGAACACCCAGTGCACCACCACAAAGAGCGCAAGGCCACGACCCATCCTACTGTACATATTCCCCATATCCCAATCTGATCAGCACCCATACAATACTGATCCACAGAGTCCCCATCCCACAACCCACATCACTGTTGTAATGATGCAATGCCATCTGTGTGTATATTTCTTTAGTTACTTGTATTTATGAGAATTATGCATTTACCTTAATTTGAACTAATACACCATTTTGCGTGTTAGTCTGCAGAACATTTATAGAAATCATTTCATTTATCGTAAAAATTATATTAATTGCAATAACCTAGTCAAAAAACCTTGGAAGTACAGTATGTCCAAAGGACCTGACAATTCTAACTTTCATTTCACTTATAATATCAAACACATGGTGCTTTGATTCTATTTGGCCATGCTAAATGCTAACACAAGCAAACTAAATAGCTATTTTTAGGGCAAAGCATGCTTGTGCTTAACAAGCTTAAGATTATGTAGAAATATATAAATGCATATTGTTAAAGTGAAGCAGAGCACACTGCAGCTTTTTTCTTGCACGTCTAGATCTACATCTCCTTGTAGTTTGAACCCATAACCTTCCTTTAAAGCTGCTCATATTTTGACCACATTAAAGTTGTCTTTGTATAATACAGTAAGTGAAAAAGTGGTTTTGTGCTGTGGACTTAATAGGATCGATCCACAATTGGATCAATGCACAACTGCACTATCTTCTCTGATGCTGCTAATGATATGAGCGTGTGTGTGTGTGTGTGTGTGTGAGAGAGAGAGAGAGTTGGATGATTCTTTTCAGCATTAGTGCAGCTAGTGATTTCCTCCTGCAGTTAAGAATGATGTTTTTGCTCCTCTTATTCTCTGCTGTCAGCTTGTTTTTTTTTTTCTTAGAGAGAGAGGGAGAGAGAACAGGACACTCGTCAATAGAGAGAAAGTGCTGATGGGAAATCGCAGCATTACCAGTGCCACTATAACTCTATATCTAAAAACAGACTGACTGTTACCATCCATGCTAAGCTTTCTCCTATCCTGGCTCATCATCTCAGTTCTCACAGTGGCATAGATGTGCAATATGAGTCATGTCTCGTGTGTGTCGAAGACGGGCTTCTGCTTGAGTGTATTCTCTGTTCGGAAAAACACTGGATAGAAAATGGCATCCCTGCGATGATTTAAAAAAAAAAAAACATACCAGCATCAAATTGTCAGATTGTTTTGGGGTCATACATGTAGTGCTGGACTGAAGCTTATGCATAATGCATACCGTTCTTTAAGGAGAATCATCCATAACACTAAAAAGGGTATGTGACCTTGAAGAGAAATAAGACACAGTCTGTAATCTATAAGACATACTAAGCTTGTTAGAGTGCATGTGAGCTTTTATGTGCCTACAGTATCTCATAACCTTTACTTCATGTTCATAGCCCCTAAGCGTGCGCGCGCGTGTGTGTGTGTGTATACACTCATCACAGAAGCTTTTCCTCTTAGGGAAACGAGAAAGCAGGTGGGCGGCTGGAATGAAGAAATGAAGAGAAGAACAGTGCTGCATCTTTTATCCCTCATCCCTCTGCCCAACATAGGCATGAGTGGGTGGTGTGGAGGCACCGCAGCCAGTTTACACCCCCTTTCTCTCACTTACACATACACACACACACACATTACAAAAATCTGATTATGTTCTGATTATACAGTCAACCAATTTCTGCACTCCTACATTAAGTACATTAAGTTTGTACAAATGCAAAAATCAACTGTGTTGTCACTGAAATCTACCCATTCACCCCTTCTACTAAGAGAAACTGGCCATTTGAGGTGCAACCTTTGCTGACACAGGTGCTAAATTGTGCACTCAGTTGTGTAATCTCCGTAGAAAGGGGGAAAAAAAAGCAACAGAAGCCGTAAGGCACATCCTGGAGAGCTTAGTGAATTTCAAAATGGCCCCATGACAGGATAGCACCTTTCCAACAACTCAGTAAATCAAATGTCCACAGTGCTCCAGCTGCCCTGGTCAACTGTAAGTGACGTTATTGTATAGTGGAAATGTCTGGAGAGCGACAACAGCTGGCCACACAAACCCGCAGGATGGGACCAGAGAGTGCTGGAAAGCTTAGCGTGTAAAAATTCTTTTGGCTTTACTTCAACTTCAGGGGGAGCGCTAAACAACATGGGTTTTCATGGTTGTACAGCCACAGGCAAGCCCAAGATCACATGTGCAGTCTCATGCAGTGGCCATTAGACTACTGAGAAGTGGAAATGTGTTGAACATGTCTGAGCAATTCAGAAGGTTGTTCAGGGCCTAAAACCAAAACAAAGTTTTTATAATATGTTTTACATATGTTATATGAAAAGTAAAGAATGCAAGCACATTTTCATAAAGCATTTTTCAAACACATAAAAAAGTGGATGTGGATTTGGATCGCTAGTGAGCAAGCCCGTGGTGACAGTGTCAAGGAAAAACTCCTTGAGAGTTGAGGAAGAAACCTTGAGAGGAACCAGACTAAAAAGCAACACCAGAAAGTGAGAATATGCATCATAAATCATGCTACAAAAAGTTTAATTGGTCACCAAAACAAACAAAAAAATCCTCTTTATTCCTGTAAAAGCAATCTCATCATCTCTAGTACATGGTAGTGTGTGGTCTGTAGCCTATTCCAGGAGGTACAAGAGCGGGTGCATCCTGAACAGGGTCCCAATCCATCACAGAGCACTCATGCACCTACACACTCATTCACACACTATGGGCAATTTGGGAACATCAATTAGCCCAATCTGCATGTCTTTGGACTGTGGGAGGAAACCGGAGTACCCAGTGAAACCCACCAAGCACTGGGAGAACATGCAAACTCCACGTACACACACTGGTGATGAGATTTGAATCCCCAACCATAGAGGTGCAAGGTGACAGTGCTAACATCTAAGCTTTAATTAAGCTGTAATTAAGTCTTTTGTAGCGATTCAAGATGTTACTTTCTTTTAATGTATTCATCTTGTTTTTTGTTCATGAATTTGAAAAGAAGAAACATCAAGTCTTGAGATCACTCAAATCCAGTGTCCTGTTAATCCAGTTGTTGCTCAGAGAATAACCCTATATACCTTGTTTCTGACGGCGATATCATTTCAATTTGTGAAAATGGAGGTGACGAGAGTGAGCATTCAATCATCACTCTTTCACACTCCAATGATCTGAGCTCAGGTGCAAGCCTACACACTGTCACTCAAATCAAAATGGTTTCCTGGTGGAAAAAGTCCATGGTGCCAGTTTCCATTACCAAGACGCCAATTGAGTTGTTTCCAGATGTCATTGTAAAACCTTCAGAAACAAGAGTCAATAACAGCCACCGGCTGATTTGTTCCCTTGGATCTCCCAGAGTCCTTTAGGGATGTGTTAAGATTTGAAGCACTTCTATTTCCTGAACTGGTGTCACTTGAATTTAATTCTTATAATATATCGTATTACTGACTGTCTTGTGGAGTGGAGCTTCTGATATGACATTGTGTGTTTGTTTCATCTTCTCTGTCTGGAAACTCGTTCTTCACATAAATGTTTGGCATCCTCTGCTGTGGGGTGGTTGGAAGCGCAGCTGCTGTTTCACTATAGCTCTCACTAGAGGACATCTACGGTTTTAAAGAAGCTTTATTGCGATCCACTATTAATATTGCAGTAATAGTTGCTCTTGAAAGTCAGCAGCATATAAAATTACATTTTAATGTGTTTTTCCAGGTGCTGTTATTTCAACTGCAGGTATTCCTTATTTCATTTAAACTCCACATAACCCATGCAGGACAATAAAGCAGTACTAGAAGATGCTATACCTGGGTTTCTGAACTCTCAATGTGTTAAAATCAAAAACATGATGGTTCTTGACCAATTATAACTTAAGATGCTGGATCCTAAAATTTATACAGAATATACAGAATATATAGAATATATATAACATATAAAGGACAATGATGAATTACCAACCAGATGGAGAAATCTCAAAATGTACAATTATATACAGAGATTCAGGTGTGACTAAGTGCTTTCTGCATGAGTAGAGAGTCATAGTTTTGATTTCCTGCACATACCCTTTAGGTTGCCCTGTGTGAAAAGGTGCAAAGCTAAGTAGGTCTACTTTAACTGAATACATTTTGTGCATTAAAATATATAAATAGATTTAGAATAGCAGTTTGATCAAATCAAAACTGATTACACAAGTCAATCTGGGATGCACAGCATAACAAGCCAGAAGAAGTTCCTCAGGTTCCTCTTAAGGTTTCTTCCTTAAGTCATGTATATACAATCAGCCATAATAGTGCACCTGTCAAGACCTGAGACATATTAGGCATAATATACTATACAGTACTGGTCATTATTATTGCCACCCCTGGTTAAGACGTGTTCTTAGGTTTCTAATAAAACATTTTTTATTGCAGAAGTAGAAAAATCTAACCTTTAACTCAAGTGAATAAAAAAAAAATACATGACTAAAAAATAATATGTTTTTTAAAAAATAAAATCACCCGGACACAATTATTGGCACCTCTAACAATTTCGATAAAATAAATGTAATTGGAGCATTTTTGTCACTTTTACTGTAGTTTATAATGTTGATCAGAGGATCTAGAAACTTTTAATTAATAATTCATGACTTCTTGTTTGCCTGTGGTATGAATATGACATGACACATAGGGCTATTTCTCTTATCCACTCTTCAACATGGGAAAGACAAGAGAATACCTCATTCAAGTAAGGCAGATGTGTGTAGACCTTCATAAGTCATACAATGGATACAAGGAAATAGCCACTCCTCTAAACTTTCCCATATCTACAGTCAGAGGAATCATTAAGAAGTTTAAAATAACTGGAACAGTGACGAACCTCCAAAGCTTCAAAGCTTCCAGAACTGCATCAAAAAGAGGCATGTTGGGGTCACAGAGTCTCCAAAACAACCATGAGACACTATCTACATGCCAACAAGCTGTTTCGAGGGCATGCAAGGAAAAAGCCTTTTCTCACCTACAATCACAAAAATAAACGTCTGGAGTTTACTGTGACTTCAACTGGGACCGCGGACTAAGATAGAGCTCTTTGGCGACAAACACTGTCTGAGTCTGGCGTAAAACAAAAGATGAGTATGCGGAAAAGCACCTCATGCCCACTTTGAAGTATGGTGGAGGGTCTGTGATGCTGTGGGCCTGTTCCTCTTCGAAAGGACCTGGGAACCTTGTTAGGGTCCATGGCATCATGAACTCTCTGAAATACCAAAACATTTTAAACCAAACCCTGATGGCCTCTGTCAGAAAGCTGGATAAAGAAGGATAAAGACCCAAAACATGTGGCGAAATCTACACAAAAATGGTTCAGCAGACACAAACTCAAGCTCCTCTCATGGCCATCTCAGTCCCCAGACCTCAACCCAATTGGAAACCTGTGGGGTGAGCTGAAGAGGAGAGTGCATAAGAGAGGACCCAGGACTTCGGATGATCTAGAAAGATTGTGCAAAGACGATCAGGATTCTCCAATCTTGTGAAATGTTATAGAAGGAGATTAAGTGCTGTCTTGGAGTTGTACAAAGTATTAACATCAGGGGTGCCAATAATTTTTGCATTGTGGTTCTATATTGTTTTTTTTTTTTTTTAGTTGAACCCTAAGAACACATCTTAACCAGGGGTGCCAATAATAATGACCAGCATTGTATATACAGTATATATGTTTATGTACTCTACCAGTCAAAAGTTTGGACACAACTTCTAATTCATTGCTTGTTCCTGCTTCTTTTTTTTTTTTTCTACAGTGTAAAACAATGCTGAAGGAATCCACAATATGCAATAGTCTCCTCTGAACAGTTGATATTAAGATGTCTCTGCTACTTATTCTCTATAATTTGAAGTAACACTAAAATTAACTACGTTTTGGTCTTGCTTTCTTGCAATGGTCTTCATGAGAGCCAGGTTCATCATGATAATTGATGCATTTTACATTTACATTACATTTAGGCATTTGGCAGACGCTCTTATCCAGAGCGACTTATATTTTTATCTCATTATACATCTGAGCAGTTGA
>JAQMYK010000035.1:19757170-19769093 GCA_030014345.1 Clarias buthupogon | reverse complement strand
CCCCCTCTCAAACAATGTCCCGCGGCGGGACGTTCCACCGCTCTGTGTTCCCGACGCTTTGTGCGCGCACACTCACCTGTATTGGGGTATATGAAAAATGAATATCATTTTTTTTTAAAAACACCGGTATTCGGTATGAAAAGGTATACCGCCCAGCCCTAAGTTAACTATCAAAGTATTTTGCTGAAGTAGTCAATTTATTGTAATATTTTGTGATGTCTGTCAGCATGGGACTAGTGAGCTTCATCGTTCAAATTACACTACAGTTTGCTAAAAGAGCTAAGCTTAGGCATACAAGATTTTAATTTAACTCAATTCTCAAAATATTTTAAACATAAGTTTGAATATGACTTAAAAGACTTAATTTGGATAAATTGGATCATTAACAGTTGTAAAATAAATGTACTAGAGGTTCACTACATATTAAAAATACATAAGTTTGGATAAACAAAGGGTCTGATCTGGGAGTTTAGAAAATGATCGAATGTGTTATAAAGAGATCTGCAGAAAAAGAGATCCAAAAATGGCAGTAACGGCCTCTGGTGTTGGTTGAGAGCTAATGAAGAGCCCTTTAACCATTGTAACATGGTTATATACCCATATAATGTGATGTTTTTGTCATAGTCTGACAGCTCCATGTTAAGTGGAGATTTTGCAGGCTATATGGGGTATGAAGGAATATCTCTCTTGATCCCTGTCTGTCTCTCGCTGTATTTGATGTATTACATTGTGATTACCAATTTAAATAAAAATCCAGCTTTGCTGTCTGTTTTTGATTATTTCCAGTGGTTTATATAAAGGCCTGAGATGTTTTGAGGTCTGTGCAGTTCAGGTAAAGCTTGCAGCCCAGTGCACAGATTATTCCACTGCATTAGACTTTTCTGTCCACGTGAAATCAGTAGTAAAAGCATCGAGTAGTGGAATGTGAGCAGCGGCCTCCTCCCCTGTCTACCTGTCTCTGATTCTCTGTGGTTTTCCTTAATATGGAACTGCACAGATGTTGCAAAAAGGTAATTGCGACTGGGTATTCCTCGCACCTCCAAAAAAAAGGGTGCCCTGGGGCTAGTATGTGTGTGTGTCTGCCAGCTGTTTACGAATGGGGTTGGTGATGATGCATGCATGTAGGTTATTTATTGGTAGTGTTTACGCATGCAATAAATATTTTATTAATCTTGATAAATATTTAATCTGGCAAATCTGGTATGGCACTCACTGAGCAGTGCTTAGCTGCCCATGGTTTGTTTGGCAATGCGATCCATCCTTTTTCAGCTTTTATCCTTATTTCTTTAAAGCACTCTGAAATTGACAAATTGAAACATTTTGTACCCCAAATTGAGAAGGGATGTGGTGTTGTGATCTTCTGTTGTATTATTCTTAAAGCACTATGTATCATAGGTGTTTTAAATGCTACTATTTAGCTATTTATTTTATGAGATTATGTGCAACAGATAATTCATATTCTACAGTTGATTGTAAATGAAACCTATCCAGACGTTTAATTGTAGGAAAACTATCAATAACAGTGTGGTGCGATTATGGCTTGCTGCGAAATTTATTGTTTAGTGTCATTTCTAAAGGTGTATTATTCCCATTATATTACAGCAATCAATTATGATTTTTTTTTTTTTGGTTTGTTTTTATTTTAACTTATTAAAAATTTATGTCATACTTTTGAATAGATTTTTAGTTATGTTTAATGTTGTGGAACACCTGTGATGCAAGTTAGATCTTGCGCATGCAGCTTGTCATGTTTTAGAGAAATCGCAAAGTGCAGCGTTGTTTGGCTTAAAGATAGTCCTGTGGTGGAAAACTTAAAGGATCAGCTTTACCTCTGTTAGAAAATACTGCCAAAGTGGAAAGAGAGAAAAAAGGAAAAATGGAAAATAGAGATGGAATTGTATTTCAGGTGTTTTCCTTGTCCGCCAGAAAGAGAGGGAGTGAGGAGATGGTGTTTTTATGGAAACGTCATCATGTCAATAGTATGGTCCTCTCCGAATCTGTTTGTTCTAATGTTTAGGTTATATGAAGTGTTTGTGAAGTCCCAGTGAATCAGCTGGTATATTGAAAGATATGCATATTGGTAGTATAAAATTGGTAGTTATTATTTTGTATTATTTATTTATTTAATTATTTATGTATTCATTTAAAATAAATTGTCACGTAATGTAATGTAATATATATATATATATATACACACAGTAAATACAAATATACAGTAAATATATATATATTCTTTTGTATTTACTGTGTCTCTTCCAGTTTTACACACCTATACATCGTACATCGTTGTAAGGGTTTTGATTGCTTTGGGCATTTTTAGTTAATAATTGGTAATAATGGTGATTTCTGCCTTTCAGCACACACTGCTAAATTTCCTTACACAGCCCTTAGCTTTACTTCATGCCATGTATTGTGGTGACCATGTGTGAAAATGCCTCTTCATGTTTCACAAGTCCAGGAATATGCATGTGTCATCAGAGAAGAAAAAAAAAAATCACTAGGATAACCTGGTCATTCAGTACATTCAGGTCATCAGCTGACTAACACCACCTCCAGAGGTGTGTACAGTGGGCACTTCACATGATGGATGTGTCTTTTCATGCGCTTTCCTGTTTACCTTGATATCCTCATTGCTCCACAGTAGGGTCAATCTGTAATCATCTGACCACATGCTCTTTCTTAAATCGCTCCAAAGTCTAGTCTTTATGCTCCCCAAAATAATTTGACCTAGAAAAACAGCGGCGTATAATTAATACGGCACAAACAAAACAGCAGTGCCTCTCCCATGTTGCTTTTGAACATACCCATTTTGCCCTGGTTTTACCACTTGATAATTTTGATCTAATTTCAAAACACAGGCCAAATGCTTGATTTTGTTTGTGGTAAGCTGTTGGTTTAATGCCACTGTTTGACTTTGTCATATAAATCTCGTTGTTTAGAAAGTGTCGAAGTAGCTCTAATAATGATTAATACATAGGATTACAAGGACACGCTGGTTGATTATTGTATTGATTTTTTTATTTTTATTTATAAACCCTTAGCAAGAGCTGTTTAACACCTACTAACAACAATGTATTCTGATCTAGATCTTCCTCTTTCCAACCATGTCTTGAACTTTCAGTAATGCTCTTTTGTCTACCTTTAAGGCCTTCTGTCTTTAATACCGAAACGATGCCATGTACTTTGGAATACTGGACTTGTCCTTGAGTAGACTTGATTGCTGAAATTATTCAAAATGCAGTTTTTGTATTTTTTATTATTATTATTTTTTAACACATTTACCAAAGCAGCAGAGACTGTTCATTCTTTGTGGTTGCGCTCAGCAAATTTCGGTTGTCCAGTTTGCTCTAATTGCCCCCACCATTTAACAAAGATTAGATGGAAAGTTAGCTAAAAGTCCCCCAAATGAGCAGGAACTGCGAATGGCTGCATTACAGGCTTGGCAGACCATCAACAGGCATACAGATCATCTGATGTGTATGGGTCACAGATTTCTAGTGTGTCCGCATTTATTATTTTTTTAATGAATGCAAATTAGGCAGTGATATTTATAAAATTTACAAAAATTTCACTTGTTTTCAAAAAGTACAACACCAAAAATTATAAAATAATAATAAAAAAAAGCTTAATTCTTTGTTCTTACAGACTACACTGCATGTACTGTATAGCTGTGTCTTTGGAGGAGAAGCACAGCAATCTTGATGTGTTTAACTCGAATTCAACATCTTACTATTATGGTGAGCCGATAATCCAGCAGACGGGAGTATTTCTTTTAGACAAGTTGTGTTTGCTGGTTGATTTCATATTCTGTACGACGCCTGCTCACGGCTTAATATTGTGTATGTGTGTGTATAATGGAGTATTCCCAAGGAGTCATACTGGATAATTGTTGATCTGCTATAGCAGGATGTGAGTGTGTGTCCGTGTGGGAGTGGGCCTGGGTGGGTTTGTGTGTCTCTATGACTTCTGTTCCACTCAACCGGCAATCACGCTGACCATCGCAGGACGTGTACGCCTCCCTCTCCGCACCCTGACAATGCACGACATTGACAGCATGATGTCAAATTTTTAAGTTTTAGTTTTTTCTGTGTGTGCGTGTGTGTCTCAGAAGAAGGGATTAATATTACTTCATATCTCTAGCTATTTGGTATGTTTCTGATCCTTTGATTGTGGTGTAATATAGGCTAAATGTTGTCACTCCACTCTAATTAGTAACGGTGGAATAAAACTGAGAAATCAGGTCACTTTTGTGCATGCACACACACGACGAGCAGACGTGCAGCCATTGTTCCAAGAGCTCTTCCCATTAACCTGCTACTGAAAGCAAAAAACTGGGACAGTAAAAAAAAAAAAAAAAAAAAACATCCTGAAGCTAACACTGCTAACACCCTGACCTAGTTTCATAACACACACATAATTGTCAATGTTTTAAATGTGTTAATCCACACAGATCTTTTTTTGTTGCTGTTTTTTTTTTTTAATGAGTCTAAAGCTGTTTCCTCCTGTTTAGCATTCTCTACTCTGAGGCAGACTTATTCTGTCGAGATAACGTTCAATTTTCAGAATGAATTTCCTCTGTAATGAAATTTCATATTCCAGTGAATATAATACATGACATCAATTCAGTATTTAATAGCTGTGAATTTTGGATGAGCAGGACCCGGACCTGGATAGTGTAATTGTTGATGTCTTGCACAGACCAGATGGGGTGTTTGTTTGTGTGTTTGTGTGTGTGTGTGTGTGTGTGTGTCCTGCTCAGAGGGCTGATGTCCTCTCTAAACAGGAAGTTCCCACTGGGATGCTATTCTTATCCTCCGGCTCACGTCTACTTAACTGCAATAACGTCTGAATCCTGGGCCAGTGCTCGAGTCTCACTTAAACACACATTTTGACATCAAATAAGCCATACATAATGCCGTGTATACTTTTTTTTTCTCTCAGAAATGACATGAACTTCATCTGTGCTATTCTTCAGATTTGTTATTGAAAAGATCGTTTAAGAGTCCAGTGATAATATTAAAGTAGTGTTCAGTGAATTTTCATTCTATTTTGTGCTGCCATTTTACTGTTTTATTCTAATGTTGAAATTTGACGCAGCATTCAATCAACAGTTCTTTTCCCCTTAATGATGGAGACTGTGATGAAAAACCGGCAGTGCTGCATTAGCGTAGCTTAAACGTTGTGTGAGGAAGCTTTCTACCCAAGTTCTCTAGTCTGATAACCTGACTGAACCGGGTGTTGTTCTGTGCTGCTTATACAAAAACACTATTATACTACCTACTATTTCATTCCCTTTCTTAGCATGCTGGACACGGGTCATGAAATTGATGGCATCATAATTGCTGTAATATCAAGCACGTAGCAGACAGTAAAATTGTGTACAAACTGCAAAGGTGATGGATCAAAATTAGAAGCAGTAATTTTTTATTGCCTGCTTCTCCTGAGGTCTGCTGAGACGCGTAACTCGGAATTAAATCTACTAAATAAGAGCCGCTGTCTTCCAGCTAATTACACCACGTTCTTCACCAGCACCAGATCGGATGAACTGCATTTTATTACGTTAGCACAAGCTGAGCTATATGCTAGAAACGCTTGCAGATGGAGTGGAGTGGTAGACGATTGGAGACACCACCCCGTTGCTTCTGGATGGAAAAGTTACCATGGAAACATGGTCTTATAGAGCATGTGTATGAGCTTCAGTGCGAGTCTACAAAAAGAAATATAATAGAGATCTAACTAGGCTATTGAAAAGGGCTTGGCTCGTTTCAATGAAGCTTTATGTAACTCCTCTTCTAACCAAAAATGTGTCCAGGACAGTTTCTTGCTCTCTCGCTAAATCCCTCCCTCCCTCCCTCTCGCTCGCGCTCTCTCTCTCTCTCTCTCTCTCTCTGTGTCTCTTGTGTGTCTCTCAGTTCCTTCTCTGCTCCTAATCAGCTTGGAAAGAGAAACGATCAGGAGATTGCATTTGCATTTGGCCCTGTGTCATTGACTGGTTCTTCTGCTTTTCTATCCAACTGAAGCAGATAACTGGTTTAAATAAGAGCTTGTGTCAATATAAACTGACAGGATGAAAAGAACACAATATAAAATACTCACTGCTGGTGCACAGTCCAAGCCTGCCTCCCATTAACTTTAATCCAACCCAAACTCTCACCTTCATATTTTTTACTTAAAAGAAAGGCTCACATTCAGGAAATACAAACCTGTTATGATATCGCATAAACGTGTCATATTCACAGTGTCAACACAAAAGACCTGTTTAAACTTGCGGATAAGATAAGGTGTCTGATTTTTCTAAAATTCCAAAAATATCCCAGATTTGTAAATACTACAAATATTGTGGTTTTGTCCCGGATTAAAATCTGTCGCTCTTCTCGGCAACGGCATAATTTACAGAACCTGATCAAGCTCGAATACAACCGGACTCTGTGCTCGGACATGCTGGGATGTCGTTCCATCACACTGAGTGATGCTCACGTTACACAAGTTGGAGAGGGATCAGTGTCCACGTCCAAGTAGAAGCAGCTCAATTTGCTGGTCGCATTCTAAAGAATTGAAAGGAGGAGTTCTTCTCCAGAGGAGGGGGAGAGAGAGTGCGAAAAGAAAAGAGAAAGAAGCCTTAATCAATGCAAAAAACAATGCACTGCAACCATATATGTTTGTTTTCGCATTCAGAAGCATTCCCAAGCCTTCAGAATATCTCCCATGATCCTCACAGGATAACATGCCCACTGGTTCTAAGTTGCCATGACAACTGATTGCCTCTGTGTACATGTGGGTATTCTTGCCATCATTCTTGTGGTTTTCGTGTCATGTATTCTAGTTCTTCTTGTCTTGGTCGTCTGTGTGCGCGCGTGTGCTTGTGTTGCCACTGACACAGGCAACAAGAACTGAGTGTTACTGACCTCAATCCTCTCCCAACACTGTGTGTGTGTTTATTTGGGGATGGCTTTTGAGGGCTGCTGAGTGTTGAAGGATAAGTAGTTTACTTTAATCTGCACACAGTGGATTTATTGGTTCCTTTCCGTATGTGGGTGTGTGTCGTATATGAGCGTTTTACTAGATCTCTGATATAAACTGTTATATGATCTTGCAAAAGAAAAAGAAATTAAACATTAGGGTATCCTGTGTTTTAACAAGAGATTCTGTTGCTTTGCTGCTGCTTTTTATGAATCAAGAAGTGAAGGATTAACTTAATATTAAGTTTATTAACCAAAAGCTGGTCATAAATGTGACTGGCCAGAGTGAGTCAGGCAAGTATCATTTTCATTTTGTTAATTCTAAACCACAAGACAGGAAGTGATTCATCACTGATAAGTGTTATCAGCCTAATCATATTTTAACGTTCATCACAAATGAAATCAAAGATTCTGTTTGAATAAAAAGTTAGTGTTATTAAATAAGCGTATCAGTCATTTTTAGTGTTTAGTTTAGTGGGGGTTTTTTCTACTGTACTGTTGATTTCAGTTTCAAATATTTAAAAAAAATATTTGACCTTTTCAAGTATATAAATAGTTATTTTAAAAGATTGTTCTTCTTTTTTTTTTTTCTTTTCTTAGTTTTTCTCCCTGATTCGAGTTGGCCAATTCCTACTGAGCAGCCAGCTCCACTTTATCACAGGGAGGGTGATGTCGAAACCTAGGGTAAATCATTCTGAGGAATGTGTTGTCCTCCCTCTTTCGCATTGATGAGCTCACGGACACCTGTGATTGGCGAGTGGTGCTGTGAAGGGCAGTATGTCACCCAGAGAGCTCAGCCAGTTTCGCTCATTTGGCACAAATTTGCACACTCCATGTAGATTGTTAAATGTAAGCCAATTGTCAGTGTGAGTGATGACGCTTTTGGATGATCTGAAACTCATGGTTTAAACGCTATCGGATTTAATGGGATTCATTTATTATTGATTATTTGCTGAGATTTGACTGACCGATTGCTGTTACGGTTCAAGTTCAGACGCTAAAAAGGACATTGCACATGATCATGTTGGACAACTAGTTGTCTTCAGCTAGGCTTATCAAGATTAAAGTTACTGTGCCAGTCAAAAGTTTGGGTGTGCCTAATAATTCAGTGTTTTTGTTTAGTGATTTTATTTTCTACGTTCTAGAACAATACTGGAGATTTTAAAACAAAGAAATGACATCCTGAATGGAATTATGTAATTAAGTAACATCAATAACAACAGTCAGTTGTTATTTTAAGCCATGAAGGCCAGCTGTTCTGGTATAATTCTTGCAAGTACAGTATCTTAAAGATCATTTCAAAACCCATCAGGCGCTCATGAAGACCATCTCAGGAAAGTCGGACCAAAACGTACCTCTGCTGCAGAGGAGAAGTTCATTTAGAGTTACCAGCCTCAGAAATCACCAGTTAACTGCACCTCAGATTAAAGCTGTTATGAAATCATTACAGAGCAGAAGTAGCAGATGCAACTGTTCAAAGAAGATTGCATATTTTTGATGACCTCAAAAACCTCAAATGTAGAAAGAAAAAAAGACCATGGATGTAGATGTGTCTAAACGTTTTTTTTTTATTGGTTTTCTTCATATATAACATACAGTACCATACAAAAGCACAAAAGTTCCAACAAGTTATAAGCAAGTTATAAAAAATATACTGTAATTGGGGAAAAAAAATAATAATTATATAGATAAATAAATAAAACAATAAAAATAAATAAATATAAATAAAAATGATAAAACAAAATAAATAAAATACAAATAACAGTAATAATTAAATAAAGATAATATTGTAAAGTACCACAGGGTAGACAGGATCACAGTTTGAAATTCTCCCCTATATCAACATCACTGTGATCTCCAGTCATTTTAGCTAAGATTTTTTCATATGATACATTCTCAATCATGAATTCAATCCACAGTTTAAGTGAAGGACATTGAGTATCTTTCCTTAACCTCAGTATCATATGTACTGCTGTAACTATACCAACAGTTATGTTGACTCTCCTAAAAGATTTATCTCCTAAAAGACATATCCTGGGTGAAAATACCTGTGTCTAAACTTTTGACTTTTAGTGTACGTTTAAAACCTACCGTGAATATACAAGTAAAAAACAAATTGCGATTAGAGAAACATCCATGTACGCAGCTGTTAAGTTCATGTTATTTACATTTACCTCACTTGTCTGACGCATTTATCCAAAGTGACTGATAACTGAGGGAGGATATAACCAAACAGCTATCAGGGTTAAATGTCTCGCTCAAAGGCTTAACAGTGACAGCTTGGTGTACCCTTGAAGTCATTACTTTCTGAACAGTAGTGCAATGCTTTAATCATAGTGCCACCACTTCTGTTCTGCTGAGTGACTTAGATGGTCAGACGAGGCATAATGTGAAATGCTTTGTTAAGCAACTTTGTTTTCGCTTAATTGAAACAGAGACGACATATTGGTCCTGCAGAGAACATTGTCGTATTCAATCACTCAGAAAGCACGGCGTGTGAACGAAGCCACGCATCATCCCGATCCTGGTAATTACAATGAACTTGTAAGATTTATTACACACAGATGTCCTTCTGTTGGTCATTAGTCAGATGTCTAAGGTTTGTTCTTTATCACTTTTACCAGGGCAGGTTTTATCTGTGTAGAATGCAGATATCTCTTTGCTTAGCAAAATCAATATAACAGAAGAGAGAGAATTTTTAAAGGTTTAGTCAGAAGCTATTCAGAAAAACACATCAGATCACCACATCATAGAGTGTACTGTGAACCACATGATCAAGTTACAATAGCGCTGATCATGCAAACATTTAACTAGCAGCTGTATGCCTCATGTTAGCACACATCAACTTATGTCAACACAGAGGATGCATATGGCCATTTGTTCACATACATACGTGTGTGTGTGAGTGAGAGAAAACGAGAGAGAGCTGATGGTTGTCATATTTGTACGAGCTCATTCAGGCACATAAAGCTGTTTTTGTGCTGAACAGATAAGCTTCTGCTCATGATATCAGGAAGCAAGGCAAATGTATTGCCTTTTTTTTTTGGTGTTGTTGAATTGCAGACATCCTCTGCTCAATCAGTCTGTATATACTGTCAGTAGACACATCACCGCTGAATCTAGGGGTGAATGATGGGGGGAATCATTTTTGTTTCACAACATGGGTCGTTTGTAAGGACGAGGAAAATCTCAAAGTGTGATGCAATACAGTATGTGTTTCTTGGTTCTTTATACTAGGGCTGGTCCGAATACCATTTTTTGAACTTCGAGTATTCGGTAGTGATCAACATCGAATATTCGAAGCTTCGGTGGGAGGGGGGCTGAATATATTCTTATCTCTAATAAAGGCATTTTCTTTGCATTTTTGTCTTCTCTCTGAGATAAAGTAAATCACGATGTTGGCGTTGCCGCAAGGGCTAGTCATTTAAGCGCGAATGAGAACCGTTTCGCAGGGATCAATGTCACGTGTTAAATTCTTTTTCTTCTTCGAATATTTGAATCTCAAAATGAAAAATCGAATGCCATCCCTCCAAACGAATATTCGAACATTCGAATATTCTGGTCCAGCCCTTTTATACCTTTTATGCCCATATTTTCTTTCTTTAAACAGGAGAATTAAACATAAGTGTGTGTGGCAAAATTTTCAGAACTCTTCAAGTACATTTATCTCAACATTGCAACCCACTGCCCGCTTTGATTGGCAAAACAGCATAACAAAACTAGCCTTTTAGATTGCATTCAGAAATTGGGTAAATTTTGGGGGGGATTTTTCGCCCTTAATTTAGCCTTATCCAATTTCTACCCATCATTGGTGTGTTCCCGCATCAAGGCTACTTCTACCAGTCAGGGAGGGTCGAAGAGCTCACAGACGCGCATGATTGGCCGAGCTCTCTCAGAGAGGGAAGAGAGATACCTTGTGCTCTCAGATCAATCACGGCTCTACAGGCAATCATCAGCTCTCTTCAGGCCTCCACCTGCGAGAGGTTACAGCATCACCCAGGTGATGAAAAAGAAGAAGAAAAAAAATAATTTAAAACGACATCTAAAACTACTGAAAGAAGATTATTTGATTAAATATTATTTGCACATTGCTGTATGTTTGGTTGTTATTTAAACATTTTATCAATCCAGTGTCAGAAAAATGAAAAAGAGGAATAAAGGACTTGTATTCTGCACATTGTTGTTACTGAATTGTATAACAATGTGCAGAATACAAGTCCTTTATTTATTTCCTATTGTAATCATATCATAACCACCATATTGTGTTTACTGAAGTCCCTGATGATAATATCTAGTAGACATTTTTCTATTGTGATTTGTATTGCAATATCACACAGCCCTAATGGAATTCTTGCTGAGAGTTTCAGACTAAATGGCAGAATTAAAGATCACAACATTTTAACGATGCAAAATGGTCCAACAATATTTCTGTGTGGTAAATTTATTTAAAATTGCAAGAATTTGTAAATTATATATTATTATAATGCGATTAAATATTAATAGGGATAAAATTTGTGTTCCCAAAGACAGAATGAAATATATATAATTTTTTTTGTATTGCAACACTATGCAAGAAAATACATCCTCAGCAGTTTAAAAAAAAAAAAATACTCTAAATAATTCTAAAAAGCAAAATTGTGTGTAAGGTAAATGCTTTCTGATTATTGTAATGTATTGACTCATTGGGATGTTCTGCCCTGGACATTTGGCTCAGGTTAAAATTTCTTGCATGACTACAGTAAATCCACCACTTTCATCTCGTCTTCATGCAGTAATAATTCATGCAGGCCGGTTCTCTGACTGTGTATATCATTAATCTATGCCACTACATGGGGTATTACATAATAAAAAATAAAAAATAAATAAAATAAAATAAAATAAAATAAAAAAATATATATATACAGTATATATCAGTGCTTGACATTGGCACCCGCCCACCCGCCAAATGCGGGTAAAATTCGGCT
>JAQMYK010000035.1:19729808-19753788 GCA_030014345.1 Clarias buthupogon | reverse complement strand
AATTAGCAATAAACATCGCTAATGACACTCGTGTGAGCGCAAACTAACAATCACTGCTGTAAAGTAAAACAAACAAATGAACCAGCACCTCACCTCTGAAAAGAACCGCTACAGAGCTGAGTTTCTTCTGAGAGCAGTGTGTGTCTCTCGCCTTAATATTTCTGTGTGTGTATTTGTGAAGGGGGCTACACACACACACACACACACACACACACACACACACACACACACACCGCGATGAGGAAGAAAATAGATTTTTAACCTCTGTATTGAGAATTTCTTTTGCTTTACTTGCGGGCACACGTGTGTTATAAGAAACAGTACACGCGCTTCCGAACACAAAATAAAATATTTTTTACACACACAAAAGAAAACGAATGAAATTGGTGCCTTTTCTAAATTCAAGCACAGATGAAAAACAAAATAATTTACATGTCTGGAAAGGGCTACAGTACAAAGCCATTTCTAAATCTTTGGCCCTTCAGCAAATCACAGTGAAGGACAAAACTTGGAACAGTGGCAAACCTTCCTGGGAGTGGCCAGGCTACCAAAATTATTCCAAGAGCACAGCGACAACTCATCCAGGAGCTCATGAAAGAACCCAGAACAACATTTAAAGAACAGCAGACCTCACTTGCCTCAATTAAGGTCAGTGTTCCAGATTCAACAATGAGAAAGAAACTGGACAAAAATGGTATCCATGGGAGAGTTCCAAAGCGAAAGCCACTGCTGACCAAAACACAATGGCTCATTTCAAATTTGGCAAAAAATTGTTGTTATAGAAAATAATTGATTATTCCCAAGAATTTAGGGCAAATATTCTGTCGCCTTATGGACACAATACTTTTTGAAAGGTGTGTGTCCTGTTATGTCTGAAGTAAAACTAACTGCATCTTGCACGACTTGCCATAATTGATGAAACCATGAATTTTGCACTCTACTATTAAATTCTAAAGAAGAATATCTGGCCATGACATTGTCAGTTCATGACCTCAAGCTCAAACGATCTTGGGTTATGCAGAAGGACAATGATCTGAAACACACCAGCAAATTCACCTCTGAATGGTTTAAAAAAAAATAAAGTTAAGGTTTTTCACTTAAATCTGATTGGAATTCCTAAACAAGTCATTCATGCTCAAAAACCCTTCAATGTAGCTGAAATAAAAGTCTTTTTGCAAAGACGGGGTGGGCCAAAACCTTTCCATAGCAATGTGAAAGACTCATTTCCAGTTATCGCAAACGCCTGATTGTAGGTGTTCCCTCCAAGCGTGGCACAACCAGTTATTAGGTTTAGGCGGCAATTGCTTTTCAAATGGGGCCAGGCAGGTTTCTGCAGCTTTTTTCCCCCGCCTTAATAAATGAAATCATCATTTGTTTGATGATTTGAACTAGTGTGACACATATGCAAAAAAAAAAAAGATAAATTAGGAAGGGGAAAATACTTTAAATTTTCAAAGCACTGCATGTGTGTGTATATGCATGTATGCACGTGAGAATGTGTGTGTGTGTGTTTTTATATGTGATGTTAGGATGTGTGGGAAAGCAGGGCTCAGGTGTGCCTCATTAGTCATTAGCCCTCTAGCTCATCCCCAGACACCTCCCTTCCACTTCGGGCTAAAACTACACCACACCCCTACCTCCTACTTGTCTTCCTCTATATGTGCAGATACATTTGTCTATTAAATATACACTCGAGTGATAAGAAGAATAAGAAGCAGCATGATTTTTTTGTATATTGCTTGAATACTGGAAAAGATTGTCATAAACATCTCGGTTTATAATGTTCCTCATGTATAGCTGAGCACTTTACAATGTTCCTGATATCTTCCTGGATAACTATAAATATCCTTTTTATACAAGGTATTATAAGAAACGTTCAATATTTTAGCTTCCAAATGCTTGCATTTACTGTTTATACTGTATGTAAAGAGCAGAAGCACAGACTCACAGCTTGTCCTCACAACAACAGTGACAGACTGACCTGCACAGTCTTGCGGGCCTGCTCCCATCCCCCTCTTCCCTCTATACACTCGTTATGCTGTGACCTACCAGACGTACAGTCTTGTCCAGAAGCCCGCTTTTTTTTCTTCCCCTTTGCCTGTGTGGTATGACCAGTTGCTGTGTTTGCCTTCTCGCCTCATGCCTGAGGCAGCAGCTCCCCTTCTGTCTGCAATTTTCTGCTACCCAACGTTGCACGGCTCATCAGACACTCCGTAAATATTCTGGCTGCTTTGGTCTGTGAACCTCGCCCTCTCTTTTGCACTGCATTACTCACTGTACAGTAGCGCAAAAATTCAGCCTGCCAGCTGTAACACAATGGCCTTAATGTTCTGCTATCAGTCCAGTTTCCAAAAGCTCAGAGTGCATAGCAGAAAGTGATCCTGGCTGTGCTGGTTGCTCTGATGACTGTTGGAGGAAAGAGATAATGAATCACCTTGAGACCATCAGCACAACTGTCTGAGAGATCTTTATCTGTCATATTGGAATTAGTCAGTGCTGCTTTTTTATTTATTTAAATACTTTATGCATTTTGTTGTAAAAATTTATTTTTGATGATAAATTGATAATCTTATTTCGAGTACATCACAGTGATTCAATAAAATGTCTTTGGCCTAAACGCTGCCATGTTTATTCTCATTAAAGGAGCAGTTTGCAGGCTTTAGGTTTTAGGCCCTCTGCTGGCAGCAATATGAATTGCAATAAAAAATATGGACGACCCTTTACCCTCTCAAAAGGTTCCTGCAAAGGGTGAAAAGCACATGTTGAAACCAGGAATAAAATTACAAGAGTTTAAATAATAATACTTAAAAAAACAAACAAAAAAAAACCCAGCAATTTCTTCTCAACAGCAGAATTGTGAATGAGGATTTGTAAGGTATATTGAGGAAACTATAAGTGATGATTATTATAGGTTTAGAAAACTCAGTATGACTGACATGGTTAATTCACTTGTATTTATTTAATTATTTATTTCAGTGCATATTTACTGCATGTGTGCACGCATGCAATGTGTGGGAGCATGTTTGCACTTGTGGTGTATGGGAGTGGTGTTTTTTTTTTGCTGGCTTGTGACCTCTCAGTAATTGAGTGGGCTGCATGTTCGCCTGGATTTATGTGTCAGTTCCTTGTGCTGGTGAAAAAGGGGAAGTGGAGAAGGGAAAACAGAAGGTGAGAGAGATGGAGAGGAGAGGCGGGAGAGAGGGTAGGCAAAAGGAGAAAGAGCGTTTTGTGGGAGAATAACAGAGAGGGGTTGAGAGCAAGTGAGAGGAGGAAGGACTTCATGCTGGGTTAGTTCTGGTTTTGGCACAAAGGCTGCTGGTGATTTTGGCAGTAGGCCGCTGGCTGTCTATTCTTTTTGGATTTTCCCTCTTTAGTAATGCATCTGACACGGGTGTGTGTGTGTGTGTGTGTGTGTGTTAGAGAGAGAAAATGCATGTGTTATTCTAATGAACTCATTCATGGGCTCTCACCTCTCCAAGCTGTGCGCATGTATGTGCATGTTTTGTGCCTGTAAGCCAGAGAGAGTCAGTTTCTGATTTGTTCTCTGCTTTAATGAATAGTGTCTCATTCACTACATCCGTCATCAGCAATATCTGTGTGTGAAGGAGACAGAGCCTTAGGCCTAAATGGCCTCCCACAGTCAGGCTCATTCAGTCTTTTTCCAAAGCAGGAAGATGAAAATGAACAGGCTGATGGTGATACAGAGGGAACCATGGAGTCCTCTCTGGGAATTCAATGGAATGTACTAAAGCATTGAATGCATTAGAGATTTGGCTTGATGTTCCCTGGCTAGTTGAGATGTATTAAATCACCCTTCCCTCATTTATAATATTTTGTCCTCGCAACTTAGCAGGAGTTTTTTTTTTTTTTTGTGTGTGTGTGTTTTATGGTTCAAAATTTTCAATGACAAGTGTTCATTCACGTTCAAAGCCCAAAAAGCAAACATCATAAACCAAATTTAGTGTTCGGCCATGTTGGGCACACTGTATTTAAACTGGGATATGTTTAGCTGTGTTGAGTTGTGTTGGGCAGTACAGTACATACCCATGTTACTATGTGACCTCCACATTGAGAGGTGTCAGATGCATTTGGCTGTTTTGTAGCACGTCGATATGTTGGGGTTTATTGGGATGTGGTTTGTTGACGTTTGCTGTGTTGAAGTGTGTTGGGATGTGATGTGGTTTGACACGTTGGGCTGTGTTGGATCGTGGTGTGTTGACATGGTGGACTGTGTTTGATCATGGTGTTGTTGACGTGTTGGGCTGTGTTAGATTGATGTGTTGGGCTGTGTTGGATTGTGGCGTGTTGACATGGTGGACTGTGTTTGGTTGATGTGTTGGGTCATGGTGTGTTGACGTGGTGGGCTGTGTTAAATTGATGTTGGACTGTGTTGGATCGTAGTGTGTTGACATGTTGGACTGTGCTGGGATGATGGGTTGCGTTGGGCTGCTGTATGTCGACCTGTCAAGCTATGTGTGGTTGTGCTGTGTGTTAAGATGTTGGGTTGTGAATTTTGAATGCTGAAATGTGTTTGGAATTAAAACATTTTCATGGTTTCCAAAAAACATTTCCATCTTTTTGACATGGGGAAATAAATTCACACATCTGGGTGAGTTTGTGTTGATTTGTAGTGCCTTTCTCAGTCTAACACTAGAAATAAATGTTCTTATGCTTTTCTGCTTATTATTTGCAGCAACGAGCATCGGGCAAGGTTTTGTTCGAGATGGTCTGTGCTCACCTCAATCTGGTTGAAGGAGATTACTTCGGTCTGGAGTACCAAGACCAGCACAAGATGATGGTGAGAATCAAGCATGAGGCAACCCCAGGAAATTCTGTAATATAGATATTTTCAGACTGAGCAGATTGGTTGCCATGGATATCATACACTTTTTAAAATGGGCTTCTCTCTCTCTCTCTCTCTCTCTCTCTCCCTGTGTGTATACAGTATGTATGTATGTGTGTGTGTGTTTGTGTATTGTCCCTGGATTCATTCCTAACACTTGGTCTGGTTCTATGTTTCACAGGTTTGGCTTGACTTTCTCAAACCCATCATAAAACAGATCAAACGTAAGAGTGTGCCTCAGTGTTCTTCTCATGCATTTTTAGGTTTCTACACTTCTTTTATGCCAGAAGGCCTGTGTCTGATTTCTGTGTGTATTTTCTTTTTGTTAAGGCCCCAAGCACACAGTCCTGCATTTTGTTGTGAAGTTTTTTCCTCCTGACCACGCCCAGCTGATGGAAGAGCTGACCAGGTAAGGTATCTAATGGACAGAAATTAAACATTTGTTTTGCTCTCAGTTATATTTTATTCGTCATTTACATTACCATGATTCTGTATTTTCCAGGTATCTTTTTGCGCTCCAGATCAGGCAAGATTTGGCCAGTGGTCGGCTCACCTGCACTGACAGCAGTGCTGCCCTGCTCGTCTCCCACATCATCCAGTGTAAGTGTGTGTGGAGTCTTAAGATTTGCCTCACATCAAATTATTCAAATGTCTGTTCAGATATATTCTTTTCTGGAGGGAAAATAAATCAGCCGGAAAGTGTGGTTTGTTGCCATGGATACATTTCAGCACTTTTGCGTATGGAAAAAGCCAAGCTGTCATATCAACAGAGGCAGATTACAAGTGTAATAAAATCCACCACGAGTCCTCTCTTGCATAATATATACATATATAAAATAATGCTTCAATTGAGTAACAATTATTGTGATCAACAAGAAAGCAGTATACTTCTTCGGTTCTTTTTACTCACACAATTTTAGCTGACGTATAAACACAGACAAAAGGTACAGAATATATATCTTTGTATTAATGCAGCTGTCATTTTAACAACTGCATTCCAAGCTCTGTAAAAAGCATTATACCTGCCTTTCGTCTTTCCAGTTTATCAGCCCCTCCCCCATCTCTCATTCTTTCTCACGCTGTCTGTACCCATCTCTCCCTCCTCCTTTCGTGCAGTCTTTCAGTCTCTCTCTCTTACTATTCTCTCTCACTCTCTTTATCTTTCAGCTGAGATTGGAGACTTTGAGGAGACTCAGTGTAGGCAACACCTCCTCAATAATAACTACATTCCTGACCAAATGGCCCTCATGGACAAGATCATGGAGTTCCACCTTAAACATGTGTAAGTGCATCATGACAACGTTAAGCCATTTATACACACACACACATGCAGGTATAATAACAGTATGGTGGAATCCACTCCCACATTCTGACCTTACCACAGTAATTTATTTCATTCTTTCCTTTACTCATTTGAAGTGACCACTTTAATGGAAATGGAGTTTGTGTGTGTGTGGACTGAGGTTCATATGTTTGTGTGTCATAGTGGGCACACCCCAGCAGAGTCAGACTACCAGTTATTGGAGGTGGCACGTAGGCTGGAGATGTACGGCATTAGACTGCATCCAGCTAAAGACAGAGAGGGGACCAAACTCAGCCTCGCTGTAGCGCACACAGGAGTGCTGGTCTTTCAGGTAGACAATGCAAACAAATCACCACATACGTAGACACTGTTATCTTTTGTAAAGCCTTAGTAAAACAATACTGTAGTAGTTACAGTGACTGCAGTGAAAACATCCTTATTTTAATATTGTATGAAATAGTTATGTATATGTAATTCCTTTGACTGAGCAGCTGATTGATTAACGTGTTTATAGGTCATAACTAGTTTTAAAATCCCTCTATCTAGTACTATGTACCATATCTGATTGATTGATTTGATTGATTGATTATACAGGGTCACACGAAGATCAATGCCTTTAACTGGTCGAAAGTACGCAAGCTCAGTTTCAAGAGGAAGCGCTTTCTAATCAAGCTCAGACCAGACCTCAACGTAAGCACTTCTACCTGAAGATCCTGCAATTCTTGATAGCATATGAATACATAAATGGCTTTTAACTTTTTTCAGAGTCTTATTATTTTTTTACATTGTCAATTTACAAGTGAGGCATTTTACATGGCTGTTAACAAGAGTATTGTGTGAGCAGATAAGAATCTGTTGTTTTTGCAGCAGAGCGCGTGTCAGGACACTCTGGAATTTGTTATGGCGAGTCGGGACTGTTGTAAAATCTTCTGGAAGATCTGTGTGGAGTACCATGCCTTCTTCAGGCTCTTTGAAGAACCCAAACCCAAACCTAAACCTGTCCTTTTCAGCAGAGGATCATCTTTCAGGTTCAGGTCTGTGGCACTAATACAAAGTTGCATCCGAGTCTGCATTAATGTTCTTTGTCTGTTCGTCTGTGTGCTATTGCTAGTAAGTATACGGTTATATAAAATAAATACAAGAATAGTGATTTTTCAGCTTTTTAAATGCTATTTTTTTTATCACAGTGACACAACTGTTGTATTTGCCTTAAAATTTTGAACATGTAGTAATGGAATTGGAGACCAGTTTGTGCACTCGACATTGAGTGGCAAAAGTATTGACGTACTGCTATGGGGTGCCAAAGTCCATGATCACAACAGCCGTGATTATGGTATTATGACTGTGCACCTTCTTTTGCCAATGGAGATCTATTTGACTGAAACCAGCATCATATTTAGAGCAGTAGGTCTCTTAAATCCACCTACTGATTGTGTATTATTGTATATCGACGGTAGGCTTTTTTTTTTTTGTACATTAAAAAAATTTGTTCTTGTGTAATCTTCGTTGTAAGGGCGGATGGGTGAATCAGAATTTCTTAAACACAACCCCTTATGTTTGCTAAAGACTTCTGTAGTCTGTTTGAGTTCAGATTTAAGTCAATGTGCATTAGTTACTTGATTGTACTTGTTAGTCCTTGTCTTAGTAATGTAATTGTGTACTCTGTTCTGTTCCTCAGCGGCCGGACTCAGAAGCAGGTCATAGATTATGTAAAAGAGGCTGAGTTTAAGAAGCATCCTTTCAACAGGTGAGACAGCTCAGAAATGTCACACAAACACTTCACAGTTAACACACTACATAACATCAATGATTATTTTAAACTCACCAGTTACAGTCAAAGCCAAAAGTTTGCACACAGGATTTTCACAATTCCATGTATTTCATGTTACCAGACATTACCGTTGGTAAGTCAGTTAAGCACGTTTCTGATTGGCTAGTCATGGGGATGTAATTGGGCTGGGTGTACCATTAGCACAATTGTGTTATTTGCCCTTAATACCACAGAAAAATTCAAGCAACTCGGCCAAGACCTTAGGAAAAACACCTGTGGGACTTTACCATTTTGGTAAAATATAAACATCTTGGGGAAAACAGACACTGTATTGTTCAGGAAAGAGGCATGCATGAGCTTCCAGGGAAAAACTGATTTGTGGTTGTTGAAAGGTTAAACTGAACCCCAGATTATTATAAAAAAATAAAATAATAATAACTCCCTGGTGAAGGAATAAGAGGTGTTATCTGGAGGAGTCACATCGCCATGCACTGAAAGGCTGTTGTGCAAAGGGAGACGCCCCTACTCCAAGATCTACTATCACCTTCTATAAAACCCAGAAAATTTGGACCAATTTGAAAAAGCATGTTTGAGACTTTAAACTTGTTCTATCAGAAGGAATGGGCATGCTGGCATATTGACAAAGTATTACAAGCAGGCAATGCAACTCAATATTAATAAAGTGTATATAGAGTAGATGGATCTATATAGAAGATCCACACAGTATCTACATAGAGTAGATATTCTTAATGACAGTTTTTTTTTCTGGTTACATGAAATGTGTGGTGTTTGAGAAACTTGAGCCTAGATTTTTTTTTTATATTTGGCCTGAAGTGAAGGTGTTTAAGATGTCAAATTGATTCAATTCAACTGTGTGTCTTGCAGGAAACACAGTAAAGTCCAGTACAACAGCAGTCTGTCCCCTCTACCTTCTCCTGCACACTCACAAGTGCCAAATCAAGTAAGTCTTTTTTCTGTCACCTAATGCTTTTAGCCCTTAGACAGTGTGGTGTGATGCAGTGAGAGTAGTAATCTGTCTGTATCTGGTTGAATACCTGCATCTGTTTCCCATCATGTAACACGACTCATTATTGTACATGAAATTCCTAAGCGGTTGTAGCAATTCTAACTGTAAACTCTAACAATTGGAAACACCAGTGGAGGTCTGATTTACCTCCTAACATTTGATTTTATGAGAGAGGGCATAAAGCACCTAAATAAAGGATCCACTTGGGATTCTCATTCTAATCAAAGAGAACGTTATGAAACACTGCAAGTGAGGATGACTGTGCCTTACAGTCCAGCAGCAAAGCTATGGCTACTGTAACTGGGGTAGGCTGTGAAACTACCTACTGAAGATCTAAACAGCATGCCACAGTGTGAAGCAGCTATTTCTCACATGCTGTTCAGACATACAGTATTTAGTGTTGTTGTGAGTGATGCGGGATGCAGATCAACTGTTTTTCTAAAATAAAAGTTGTCTCATAAGAGTAATTACTAGTTTTTTATACACTCATTAGTCTGAATTCTTCAGCTTTAGTTCTTGAAGGAGGGAATTAAATTCAGGATGCTTGGTTGCAGTTTGGGTCACTTAACAGTGGAAATAGGACAAAATTAAAAAGTATGAGATCGCAGGGATGTATAGATGTAGACTATTTTCCAACTAATCTCTCTCTCTCTCTCTCTGTCAGGTTGATGGCCGAAGCTGGAAGGAGCCAGCCTTGGTAAGCTCTGAGGATTCGGCCGCATTAAGGATCCGTGGAAGCCCCCCTCCTTCGGCTCAGCAGAGTGACAGCGTGTTATCTGAAGCATGTGTCAGGCAGCAGAGCAGCGAGCTCAGCACTGCAGGTGTTGCGTCTCGTGCAGCTAAAGGCAGCTGCTCCTCAATCCCCTATATTGACTGCAGTGATGCAGAGATTAGTGAGGTGGAGGTCAGAGGTCGAGTCAGTAGGTCACAGTCTCGCACACGTCACAGGCATGGCTCTCTTGGCCACTGGTCAGGGGACGATACATCCCGCCCAAGCAAATGTAAATGCAGTCCAAATAAGATTAAACAGCGAGAATCTCCTCCTGTCTCTCCTGTGGCTCATACCCCACCCCCTCATTATCCCAGTCCCACTCAAACATCTAGCCCCACCTCTCACAGCCAGAACTATGATGTTTATGAGTGGTCCCTGTCTGGAGGTGGGGCTCCAGTTCGTGGAATACTCCATAGCACATTACTGGATGAGCTGGCCACACGTAGCCCAGGCCCTATACGCCATCTCCCAGGAACCAGGAGCTTGACCTCAAGCCCTGCCCTTTACTCCTTTCATAGAACCGGATCTCTTAGCCATGCCCAGTACAATGGCCATGGCCAGGACGAAGGCATACATGGCTTTGGCATTAGTGGACGGAGCTTTAGTCTCAGGTCAGCTGCTCAAGAGGAAAAAGTCAGGTTCTTCAGCAGCTGCTCTCCAATCCTGAATCGCTCCGTAAACACGGCAAAGTGCCAGAATGTGGGTAACCGCTCTGAGACAGACCCACTGATCCTGAGCCAACCACGGCCCATTTTTCCCCGAGCCGAAAGAATGGCCTCTCTTGAGCGCCGCATGCTGGCCAATGGCCTTTCTCCTCTTGGCCAAGCCAAAGCCATTGGTGGCTCTCCAAACCGTCGCCATAGTGCCATGCAGATGATTGATGGCTCTACGAGCAGTGGCACTGATACCAGTGACTCTGAGGAGATGGAGTCCATCGGCTCTTGCAGCCAGTCACTGGGCTTTGAGAACCCTGCAGCACATAGCTCCTCCCCTGTTTCTCACCTGCCCAGAAACAAGATATCATTCGGCAGCCTGCAGCTGGATGAGGACGGTGTGGGAGGGGGTGTGGATTTCAGTGATGAAGAAGGAGCACAAGTGTTTAACTGTTAGTCTCGAGAGTTCAGAGGTACAGTGAGTAGTGTGTGTGGTCCAAAGCTCTGGAAGGAATGACAGGGTTAGATGCCTGGCAAGAGGAATTATTTCTCATGCCTGTGTATGTGCTACACCTACACTTGTTGCAAAGTGTGCACCAATGATTGCTTGCATAGTGATCTCTGTCTGTAGTCACTCTTGATATACAGTATACTGCTCTTGATTATTGTTCTGTAATTATAACATATCTCTATCTGTGAAAAGAGCAAATCGTTTACTTAGTGCCAAGTCCTTTGTTGGACCTCTTACTGAAACAGGAGATAAGCAAACCAGCTGGATTTAAATCAGTTTTTTTTAGAGGGAAGCCAGTAGTTCTTGTGTTTATGAAGCAGGCTTGTGATGTGGGCTTTAGTGTGATGGTCTGGGAGTTCTTCCACTCCACCAGAGGCCTTCATGTTTTTTCCACTAACAAAACAATTGTTTGGCATAACTTCTTACTTGGCAAAATAATGCACATCACACTGATGCTGATTTTTGGTTTTCATTAATGTAAAGATAAATTTTTCAGATATTTGATTGTAGCACTTGGCTATTTTAAATAATTGTAGTACTTTTTAGAAGCTAGATTGAGGATGTGTTTAGGAAACGATGAAGAATTGTCTGTCTCATTAACTTTCATATTTTTAATGATTGTAGTGGTACTCTTTATATAGAATACGTCTGTATATATGACATTTGTAATGTGAAACACTTACTTAACACTATGAGAATGTAGCTTGTTTTGCAATTTTTCTATACATTTGATCTTCTTCCATGCATTAATTTAAAGATGAATCAGAAACACATTTGAGTTTACCTAGGACTTTGACAAAAAAAACTAATTTAGCCAAACTCATAGTTTTTTAATTCACTTAACTGTAGGAGAAGTTTTTCTCCTACAGTTTCTGGTAGGAGAACCTTTGTTATTTACTTATTTGTTCTTTTATTGGTCATGTTTTTTTACTTGGAAAATCAAATAGTTTTCTTTATAAGCTGTGAGTGTGCTGATTAGTGTGATCTGGCAGAACAAATGCAGAAAGATCCTGTGATGCATTATTGACTGCTGTAGTGTTTTGCATTAGTTAGCATCATAACTCAGCGTTGTATAATGCAGTTAATTTATAGCCCTGGCATTCTGGTATTTCAAAGAACCCTGGAACTCTTTAAGTATCTTTATGCACCTTTCCACTCAAGGAACCAGGGCCGATCCTAGGCCAAAGTTCATGGACGTTTTCCCACTTCTCATCCATAGCAGTATGTTTATCTGTCGATCGGGAATCATTCCACTGTGTTTGCCCCACTGAACATTTATTAGCTCACAGCTTCGCAAGAGTAATTACTAGTTATTTTAAAAATCTCTTGACTAACAAGCGATTCCTGAAACTTGATTTCAGGAAGTCTGAACAATTTTGTGATGGTCTACATGACAGTTTAGTGATTTGTTAAACAGAGTGTGTATTTTGTAAGTGCTTGCAGAGGCATGTCACTCGTGTCAAGCGTCATGAAAAGGCTGGGAGCGGGAAATCCGCTTTGTCCAGTAATGTTAAATAATATTTGCACAAAACAAAAACTGCGTCTCGTCTGTGCTCTCATGTTTGCCACATGCTTCGATGCTGTAACCGTTGTATAACATGTGTAACCTCTGTTATGTATAATGGTCATGGTTCTTGCAGTGTAGCAGGACCTGAAACCCATCCACACACTGCATAGCCGTTATTCAGCCTATTTCCTGAAGTGATTAGTTCCTCTTAAAAAAGTAGGTGTTGGTACCTGCATTAGGTGTTGCCTTTAGTTCTATTTATTAATTTTTAATAATATGGCAGTCTACAATGCCCAGTGACAGCTTAAAGAGTAGAAAAGCAGACTACGTTATGCTGCCATGTCGTCTTAACAGTGGCGTCCCGCTGTGTTCCTGCCTGCCACACCCTCTCTGTGACTTTCTGTTCCCAGTGTAATCAGTCCTAATCTGGTTCACCTATTCCACCTCTCTCCAAACACTCCCTGTAAACGAGGAGAAAACAAAAAGCAAGCAGGAATGACAAAAAAAAAGCACAACTCTCACCAAAAGTAACCAGCTTGGCACTTTTTATGTACTTTATCTTTCATTTCCAAGGTTGAGTTCTGTTTCCTTTCTGCTCCTACTGATTCTGGGTGTGTTCCCTCTCAAGCCAAATCTGCTTAAGCTTGTCATTTCCATCACTGTCATTTATGATCAATAAATGCTCCTGTTATTTTTTTTTCTTTTTTCTTTTCTAAACTGTTTGATGATGGAATGGACGAATGAATGGCTGTGGGATTTGCCTTTGTAACACACTGATGCTGGTTTCTAAGGCTTAAACTGCATGCTTTCCCTTCTCTCACTGCTTTTTCCTGTTGTATGTGTCAAGCAAAGACCACAGTCATTTCAGACACTGCTTCCTGTTTCTCATATGAATGTATGTTAAAGTGACATTGAAACTGTGACACCATTTATCAACTAAATTTTGCTCCTTGAGCATTTTTTTTCTTTTCTTTTCCTCAACACAGTCACTGTAATTTTTTATGGTTTGAGGGCATTGTCTTGTGCATACACACTCATGTGGAAACACATGCACACTCTCAGACACTGAATCATTCTCTTTTTTCCCCCCTCACTTTCAAATCCACTCACTCATTCAGCATCTGTGGTTTTTCTATTGGCTTTCGCTACTGACTTTTGAACCCTGTTATATTTTTCTTATCTCTATTCTCTTTATAAAAAAAAACTATTTCAACTCTATAACACTGTATACAGTTGTGCTCTAGTGTCAATAAAGTTGGCCTTTATGAATTTGGGCTCAAGAATCTTTTATTAAAAATTGTTTCACCATCATCCTAGATCGTAGCTCCCTCCCTCCCTTCCCAGACTTGTGTCCGTGTGTGTTGTTAGTGCATGAGTCAAGCTGTGTGTTCACAAATGCATGTATATACATTCAGTGTATACATACATTTAGCATGGTGTTTCTCGATGCATGTGTAGGCTGTCTGGTAGTTGTCATGGCTCCCCACCATTGCATTGTATTGGAATGTAATGTGTGTTCGTGTGTGTGTGTATATGTGTGTGCTGTCTCGAGCTGCTCTCTTGGCTGTTTTATTTAACATGGCTGCGCTGCAGACAGGGAGCACAAGAGGCGCTGTTGGGCAAGTACTGAGTTTACTCTCCTGGTTGTTAGGGATAGACACTGGAGTGTAAGAGGGTACACTGCTAATTATTCAAACATACACACAAAACATACAGCTGTTATGTTTTGCACAAGAAGTTTGTATTTCTTTAGACAGACAGTCAGTGACTAGAACAGTGAGCCACATGAGAATCTTTAATATATGCTTATATAATATAATGATTGGACAAAGACTTTTGAGAGTGTTTAGACCTCTTTCTTTCTCTCCTCCCTTTTCCGTCTGCGTCTTTCACCTCCATCATAGAGGTACCAGGTTTGGCCATGTCTCTGGTGAACGGTCATCGCAGCGCACACGAACCGAACAGCGCGAGTCCGAGCCCGGATGATCAGCCACCATCACCTCTCACGTCTCCGCTCCTGAACGATGCCAGCACTCTGCGCACAGATGATGAAGAGGAGAACAGGAGGAAGGTGAGGGAACATTTAATACTTCTGTATTCCACAGTGATGGAACATACCAGCACTTTTTGGTCTAATCTCTAGCCACCACATCTGTAGAATATATGAGATTGATCATTGATAAGAATTTCCTTGTGCTGAACAAACCCTGGTACTGATCAAGGGAGGTAATGTGTTGTTAAAACGAGTCAGTATGGGATTTCTAAACTCGCCCAGGAGATCATAACAGTAAAGGTTTATAGGATAAGACAAAAATTTTAACTCTGGAGAAAAGCATTAAAAGTAATTAGGGATGCTATTTTCCAAAGGTTTTTTTTAATCCACGATCAGGCCAAAAGGTTATTTAACTACTAAAAGGTTCAGGGAGGTCGAAAAAGAAAACTCGTAGATTTACAGCTGAATTTAATGTAATTTCTTAAAATACAGTCATTACAGTTTAATTTTCTCCATTACCATTTACTGAGGAATTCATACCATTTAAAAAAAAAAAAAAAAAAAAACACAATAATAATAATTTTCCTCTAAATACTTTTGACTATCAAAGTGCATGAACTAAACTTTTCTGTTCTTTACTTAATATAGAGAAACGTGTCAGAATTCTTCTCCATGATTATTGCACATATGCTACTTTTCTTTTCTTTTCTTTTCTTTTTTTTTTTACTTACTTTGGAAAATGTAACTTGCTGCCATGACTTTAACCACATGCAGTTCCTGGATTAGAATAAACCTTCAGAAATCTGCCTTGATGTAAAATGAGAAATCCGAGCCAGGTGTGAGTTATTATACCTTACAGCACAGCGCTGTGCATCTGCTCTAACTAGAGCATAGTTGCACACTCCACAGTGCAGTTTTGCAGACGTGGCTTGCTTTGCCAAATCGAAACCTAGCGCGAGACTAAACTTTAGGCAGTTGGACTCGGTAATAAATGGTGGTGTTGCTGTTGACTCCGATGCCTGTGTTTGTGATTGTGTGCTGCAGAGATTTCCGACGGACAAGGCTTACTTCATTGCCAAAGAGCTGCTCACTACGGAGAGAACCTACCTGAAGGATCTGGAGCTCATCACTTTGGTAATGAAAGAATAAATCGGAGTCTGTTTGTATGTTTGTATGTGTGTCTGGATGGACAAAGGGCTTATTGTTGAATTATTTTCTTCTGAGGTGGTTGGGCTGCAAAATACAGTAGCCTATGTGTGTGATGGGCCTCATGATTTATAGTGATTTTTTAAAAAGATACATCTATTTTTAATACCACAGCACTGGTGAATTATTGAAGCTGATTGGTCAGAAGGTCAGTCTTCTGTAAGAGCAGCTCTGACTACTTTAAATTCAAGTTTATTCCAATTTTTATTTATTTATTTTTTTAACAGCGAAAAATGTTAAATCTGTCATGAAGTTTGTAAGTAAGGTCTCCATCAAAGGAGTCTCTGTAACATAACATTACACAACACAAGTTCCTTACTTTAATATATTAATATATTTTTAATTCTGCTAAAGGATTGTGAAACATCCTAAGGTATAAAGATATAAGGACTTTAGAGTCCCATGTCTGTGTGCATGGACTGGTGTGGTACAAAGCAACATAGCTCACTTTTGTAGCATTAAATACTGCAGTGAATCATACGGAAGGTTACATCAAAGCTGATTCGGTACTCGTCCATTCTTCCTTGCCAGTATCGGTACTGTTTCTGATATGCAGCATCCGATCAGTGCATCTCTAATCTCTAAAGCCTGTAGCGAGGTGATAATTGGCTCAGTTAGTTGGAGCTGGATTGCTTTAGGGACTGAGCTGATTGATTTCTTATCAATCTTTCCCTCTGTGAAGGTTTCTGAATATAAAGCAAGAGGTCAGGGACCTGCATCTCAGGGAGTGCCAACCCATCGCAGGGTACAAGCACACACAAACACAATTAAAAAAATGTGTATGCCTACAATGCATGTCTCTGGACTGTGGAAGGAAACTAGAGTACCTCGAGAAAACCCTTCAAGCACGAGCAGAACATGCAAACTCCATGCACAAAAACATTTTAAAGATTCCAACCTCCCAGCCCTGGAGTTGCCAGGTGACATCACCAACCTCTAAACCTCTAAAAGTGTTTATCTGCCCATGTATTCATTTGTACATTTTTATTAATTTTATTATTTCTACCTTCTCCTGCTACAAATATAGGACCAGATGATGTTTAAAAATGAAAAACCTACAACCACACTGCAGAATTACACAATTACAAACTCAAAATCAACCCTGTGATTTATATGACAGCTAGTGGCAATGTCTTTCTATTGTACTTGAAGATGCACTATATTTTTATATTTAGGTTTGCTATCAGAAATTTTCTCTGATTAGTCCAATGTGATGTCTATTTAGACTCCTTTGTTAAATAGTTGTTAAATATATGAAACCTTGCATAAAGCTTTACTCATTTAATGGTTAATTATTTTCATCATTAAACAGTGTTTTTGTTTTTATTAATTTCTAATTCTCTTTAATTTATAAATAATGTTTTCTAAACAAGTCTCTGTGAATGAGCTGTTTCTATAGAAATTATAACATGATTTGCTGTTGTATTTACTTTGTGTATTGATATGTTCATGTATTGGAGGATTTAAAGGGTGATTGTTTAATGGGTAAAAAAGAAAAGCGCTTGTGTGTGATATGATCCTGTGTTTATGCATGTAACAGAATGTGTGTGTGTGTGTGCGTGCAGTCATTTCAGTGTGTACTGGCTAAAGAGGAGTGTGCTCCAGAGTCACTAAGGAACCTTTTGAAATCCAGCTTTGAACCTCTTCACACCTACCACTCAGAATTCCTTAAAGAGCTGGAGCAGAGACTTGCACTATGGTTAGAAACACACAAATACATACACACACACACACCACTTCTGTAGAGATACAATGTTAGTACGAGAGGCGTTCAACTCAAACAGGACTGATGTTGAAAATTCTCATGAATGAATGTGTAAAACTGGTTAGCATTTATGGACGACATCAAGCACAGTGCGGTGATGAAACTCTGGTGAAAGTCGCAGTAAAACATTTTGTAGGGTGAAAACATTTTAAACATGACTGTGAAAATCCGTGAATGTTGATCCCAGCTGAGGTGGCTCTGAGCTCACCGCAGTTGTTCTTCCCATGACCAACTTGCAGAGGAGACACATCTGTCTGTGGGGAATATACATACATTCACCTACATTACTTGCATGTTATAGGAAGTTGGCAGGGAGTCACTGCCACATCCACTTACAGTCCTGAACTCGCTTCAAGCCATTTCCACATGTTTAGATCCTTAAAGGAGTTCCTGGGAGGTCAGCATTTCAGACATGAAGCAGGCAGTTTGATCATGGCTCCAGTGTATTGAGAATATAGAGAAATAAAGGGCGTTTTCACTCTCGTAACTGAGTCCGTCATTCTGCACAATCTAAAAAATAAATAAATAAATAAAAATCCCGGCTTTTGACTTGGATGCCGCTGGTAATATTCATGATTGTAGATTTAATCTTTGTGTATGAATACCAATAAGGCTGTTAAAATACACACATGGTTTCCTTGGCAACTCCTTATCCCCAGTGGAAAAACCTGCCTGCCTCAGGGTCCTGGGTTTCCATGACATCCAGCGCTGTACAGTTTGCACTGGTGATGTGACATGGTGTGCATGTAGAGCTATTCTGCCATTGTCATCATGGTCATCGCTATTATTATTAGCTATATCATGCTATGACCCTGTCCAAGCCTATTGCCTGGATTTGCACCAACTCTACACGGCTATTTGGCTGAAGCAGGAGCGCTATAGATATTATATTTGTACATGCACATTATTGTGCTTTCATCAGGTCAGTCAGTTAGTAGGTTGGTTACCAAGCAGTAAGGTTAAGAACATGTGCGCTGACAATTTGGTCACTGAACACTTCAACAGTGACACCTACTGGTAATACAGAACACTGCACATTAACCTGATGACTCTGTCACTGATTCAGGTCAAGTGCTGAAATCCCTAAACGTGTGTGTGTGTGTGTGTGTGTGTGCGCGCGCACAGGGAAGGCCGCTCAAATGCCCACATTAAGGGGGATTACCAGCGTATTGGGGACATCATGCTGAAAAACACCCAAGGACTGAAGGTAAAATTCTCTCAGCATGCTCAAACTTAGTGTCTTATCTGTTAATCTTTAGCGGACTTAATCTATTAAAACAACATGTAGCCTTTGCTTAAAGAGTTAAATTCTTTAAAAAAGAAAAGAAAAAAAAGACTATATTGTGAGTGTCTGACTGCACCCTCTTAGCTGTTGACGGCTCAGCTGCAGAGGCACTCCGACTGCGTGAGTGAACTGGAGATGGCGTGTCGCGCTTCACGGCGGCTTGAAACAATGTGCCGAGACTTTGAGCTGCAGAAGGTTTGCTACGTGCCCTTAAATGTGTTCATCCTGAGGCCGCTGCACAGACTGCTGCATTATAAACAGATCCTGGAGAGACTCTGTAAACACTACCCCGCCACACACTCCGACTTCAGAGACTGCCGAGGTGAGCAAGGCGTCCAGTTTAAATATCACAAATAAATCCCAACTCCCATGTGCCCTGGAAAACTTGTGCATATATACACACCAGTTTTTACAAGTGCATTTCTTTTATAAATACTTTGAGAGACTAGCACAGCAGGCGGGTTTATGAGGTTAGACGTAAGGTTCTTCTTGCATTCTTTTTGTATGACTTGTACTGTTTAATATTCTGTTTAGTCAACAAAATAAAGACTTGCTCACTGGTTTTTATAACAATCTTTTTTGTATATTTCTGTGTTGATTTATTGAGAAATTGTGTGTGCGCACATGAGTAAGAGATTGTTAGGAGTTTGGGTGATTGTCACTCTAAAATGACTTCCTGAGAGTAACAGCTTTCTTCTTGTATAAGTAATAAAACATGTCTTTTAAGTCTTAAAACATTCCCACTCACCAGGGTAAATATGATGGTGTGTCGAAAAATGTTCTCAATTCTGTCTGTAGAATTTATTTAAATTGGCATTCAGACCAACTACATATATATATTTTTTTTTAATCTCCTTGCTTTTTAATTCACTTTGTCCATCTAAAAACGAGCTGAGGTGCAAACCACGAATACTGGTTCTTGGAAATCCCAGAAAACTACAGTATAAGCATGAATTTTCCAGCTGGTGGTTAAATTCTGAACTTTTTCATAGTCAGTGATTTGAGGATGTTTCTGTTCCGTACTCTGACGTTTACTCTCAGGCTCGTAGTGATGAATCCATGTCTCATCACCAGTAAAGATTCTTTTTAAGAAACTTTCACCTTCCTTAGAGTCCTATCACTATATCAAAATAATCACGTAACAGGTTCGCACCTGAACAGCAGTGACATGGGAGACAGTAGCCCAGATAAAACAGTGTGACCAACAGAAGTGTTAATATAACTGGAGTGTGGATAATTTTCGACCCTCCCTCATGCATTTGTTTCATTAACATTTATTTCTATTTGGTAATGATCTTTATGTTTGGAGAGTCTCTCTTCTTGTCATGATGAGTGTTTGCTCTTTATCTACAGCTGCTCTGGCTGATGTGTCTGAGCTGGAGTCCGTGCTCCACTCCAGCATGCTGAAGACCGACAACTTTCAGAGACTGCTGGAACTGCAGAAGGACTTGATTGGCGTGGACAATCTGGCGACCCAAACGCGAGAGTTCATCAGACTGGGCTGCCTAAGCAAACTTTCTGGGAAAGGCCTGCAACAGCGCATGTTCTTTTTGGTAAAAGACATAGATCGCAATGTTTGTGAGGTTCTACCATTAATATGTGCTGTATATTATGGTAATGTAATTATTAAATAGTTTTAAAACTAAATTTAACCTCAGCTACAAAAAAATAAATCTTTTGGCTGTTTTAGGCATGCAGACGTTTTTTTAAATGATTGTCTGTGTGTTTCAGTTCAGTGATGTGCTTCTGTACACGAGTCGGGGGATTACAGCTTCTAATCAGTTTAAAGTTCACGGCCAGCTCCCTCTTCGTGGAATGACAGTAAGACCGTCGTTCCTTACAGCACCTCTTCTGCATGCCCTTTCATAATAGCTGTGGTACTCAGTGTTTGTGTGATTACTGTTTTAAAGTAAGTGTGTATGTGTGTGTGTGAACACAGATCAGGGAGAGTGAAGAGGAGTGGGGAGTTCCTCACTGTTTCACTCTGGTCACACAGCGTCAGTCAGTGGTGGTAGCAGCAAGGTAATGTACAATTCAGTTATTTTTTTTGTATAGCGCTTTTAATAATGATAATCACAAAGCAGCTCTACAGAATCAAAAGAGAGTTATGGAAATGTGTATGAAATGTGAAAAATGCGTATGTACAGACAGCTGAACTGTTGTTAGAAGGTCTGGACATCAGTCAATCCTGACAAGAGTCCTTTGGCTGACGTTAGAGTTCTGGAAAAACAGCCCCATGTGCATAGAATAGAAATTTTTAATTGATTGTGGTTCAAATTAAATGCATTTCTTGATTAAGTGTTTGGGTAATTAGTGACATAATTAGTTACATAATGCAATCATAATGTCTCCTCCTAAATCGTTTTCTACAGACTAATCACTTATTGTTTACTCCACTGCAGAGCCCTCTGTATTAATGGTGTCCTCTCTCTCTCTCTCTCTCTCTCTCTCTCTATAGTTCTGTATCAGAGATGGAGAAATGGATGGAGGATTTAAAAATGGCAGTGGATCTGTCTGAAGACTCTAATGGACCATCAGCAACCCTGCTGACCAACAGCAATGACGTCAGTAAGTACTGATCCCATCACCCTCTTATTTTTGGGCCATCAGATGGAGGAACATAAAGTACATGTATGACAGAAAAAAAAGTTATCTTATAACTACTCAGGACTAAGTTTCAAAACGATGTTAGTGTTTTATCTGAAAGGAAAACTGGCATGAAGACTGATGTGGTGTTTATATTGTTGGATTGTCATGCTTAATGTGTTCATTGCTAGTTTGAAGACAAACGTATGCCTGAATGATGATAATATTGAAATTAATATTTTCTTAAATGGTAATACAGTTCCAGCTTCATATAGTTTATTTGGTAAACCTGTTTTTTGTATATAATAATTATATTACTAAGGCAAACATTGTTTTAAGGCAAGTGTGTGAAGATTCAGAGATGCAGCTTGGACGGTTAAAATTCATCATCATATTTGTTAGCTGGATTAGTCTCATGGCTCCACAGTGTTATTTTTTTTTTATATACTGTATATATAATCATATATTTTCCCATTTTATTAAATTTTAGGATACACTGTGTACGTTCTTGTTCAGCAATTTGCTTTACTTAGTGAGCTCAGTGTGTGCAGTGGTTTGTGTAAAGAATCGTGTGTTTTTTTTTTCTTTCCCCTGTTTGCATAGGAGTGATTGAGTACCGTGTGTTAGTCGGTGTGTATGTGTGTGTTTAAGCGTTTGTGCGTGTGGATGCATTAACGTACTGAAATGTCCTCAGAGTCTGCAGGGGAGTGGGCCTCGGAGGTCGAGTCAGAGGATGACCTGGCTGGGTCACGCACATCATTGGAGCGCCATGGCAACAGCTCAGCACATCACCGTGGCAACACCACGGTTCATGTTTGCTGGCATCGCAACACCAGTGTTTCTATGCTGGACTTTAGCATAGCGACGGAGGTACCCAGCTCTCCACTGATTAACCACCTCTCTCTCTCTTCCCCTTCCTGTTGCCACGTGTATGTGTTTTGTTCTAGGTAGCAGTGGTGTCTCCTTTCTCTGCTCATGTACCACTCCAGTGTCTCCTGCAGTCTCTTAACCCTTACACTGACTCTGTGTGTATTAACGCATGCCCCACTCACTCTCGCTTTCTTTCTCTTTCTGTCTGTCTGTCTATGTCTGTCTCGTTGGCTGTGTGTTGGCCCCCGTCCTTTCCCTGTGAATCCCTCTTTGTCTCTCTTTACTCCCGGCCTCCCCGTATGTATGCGTGTGTAGAGCTTCGTGCTACAGTGAGTGTGTGTATCACAAGGGGGCAGGGAGCGGTGCCTGTGTCTGTAGTGTGCTGGTACAGAATGCAGAGTCTCTCCTTTACTGACTGCTGCATCAGTCTGGAGGTAACTCAGACTGCCTCTTTTACCAAGAGCTCTTAATTCTCTGGAGCTCCTGTTCTAACCGCCAAACCACAAAGCACTTTTACAAATATATTTTTTTATTTTATTATTATTAAAAAGTAAATAAATATTTTGTTGTCTTGCCTCTAAATGTGGCATGTTTTTTTCTCTGAAGGACAATATTTAATGTACCACTTAAAAGTAGTTCGGCAGTTAGACAAATTCATACTGATGGTGTTACTGAAGCAGTGTTAGTTCACAGAGAAGATATGCATCAATTTTACCCAGAGTTTTTATTCCACATCAGTTCAATTAGGCACACAATTTGCCAACATTTGAAATGCTGTGGTTTTGTTCATATTTATTCAATATTTTTTTCATAGGGTATAATTAGCTAATAAACTCGCAGTGCCTTTTTGTGTAAATGTTATGAATTTTACTGGACATTATAATTAATAACAAAGGTATACAGTAAGGTTCAACATGGGTTTGTTGGCCATGTGGATTGAATTCATTAGGTTTCTTACTTATTAATTATAAAGATCATGATTATATGTGTGCAGTGTACATTGTAGAAGCATTAGAGCCTCCAATAATGTGCAGTATTACACTTCCTGACCATTATATAAGATGATCTGTACCCTGCTCATTCATGTGGCAGCAGTGCAGAAGCATAAAATCATGCAAATTTAGGTCATGAGTTTCAGTGCATGTCCAAAAATAAACGTCCAGAATGTAGGAAATGTGATGTCTGGGGTTTCAGATACTGCTGATCTCCTGAGATTCTTTTTATCTATCAATCTATCACTAGAAAAGGAAGAAAAAACATTCTGTAGGCACAAACATCTTGAGAGAGAGAGAGCAGAGGAGAAAGGCCAGCTGTCTATGTTAATTCAAATAATCAGTCTTTACAGTCATGGTGAGCTAAAAATATCAGACTGCTGCTGAACCTTTGGGTGGATAGGCTGAAACAGCAGAAAACTACATTGATGTTTGATGTGAACACCGAATTAAGCACTTGACCTGCAGCTGAATGGTTTTATGCTCTGGCCGATTGGAAAAATGCATGGATGAGCAAGTGTTCCTAATAAAGTGTTCAGTGACTATATATGCGTAACACCATGTATGTAGTAATGTTTAACAGATAAATAATACATTTATAAAGATGCCTGAGGGTTTTGTGTGCTCGTGCGTGCCATCATGTATTTAAACCACAAGATTGCACATTGCTGTGGTTTCTATGGTCTAGACATGTGTTATGTCTGGCATGGAGACTGAATAGTGTGTGAATATTTAACTGCAATTATAAATGCAGTTTTATATTTATTACACAAGTTTTTTAAAAAATCCATTCAAGTATTCACCAGTCTATTATTTACGACCCCAAATCAGAAAAAGTTGGGACAGGGTGGAAAATGTGAATAAAAAAAGAAAAAAGCAAGTTATAAATTTTCCTC
>JAQMYK010000035.1:19643717-19658659 GCA_030014345.1 Clarias buthupogon | reverse complement strand
AGAATTTGCCAGGGGTATGAATAATTTTGGGCTGTATATATGCCCAGTATATACTGTATATATTATAAAATTTATATTGTCCAAGACCTGTGGTAATGTACTTTAAAGCACCTCAGTTTTATCTTACTGTAAGACAAACTTTAAAAATCTGAACGATCTCTTTAATAACTTTTTGGTGTAGAATATTATAAGATATTCTGAAGCTGCATGTCCTGAAAATGTCACTGCCTCCCTTTTCTTACCATTCTTTGTGTGTTTCTATTATTATTAGAGTAAGGGTGAGGATTAAAATAGTGTCTTTCCTGTCTTCAAAGTCTGTCCTTTGTACCTATGTTTTTCTCAGGCCAGAGAAAATGGCTAAGCTGCCAGTGATCCTGGGGAATCTGGATGTCACTATCGACAATGTGGCCCCAGATCTCCCAAGTGAGTTAAACTTGGCACTGCTTCTGCTAACGTGATTTATTTTTAACTTTATTTGGTGGCTTTTTACATCCTGTGTATGTTTGTGTTAATTTGAGTAGACTGCATAACGTCCTCATACATCCCAGTGCGTCAGTTTGAGAGCAGTAATTGGAATGGAGTATTGTTTGAGGTCGAGGAGTTTGTGCCATGTATAGCGAAATGCTCACAACCCTTCACCACTTATAACAATCACCTGTATGTCTATCCACGTCATCTCAAGTATGACAGCCAGAAGACGTTTGCTAAGGTACCAGCACTAAATCTCTTTTTATTGGTGTAGTAATCATTTTTGTGTGTTATTAATGCGAACATGATTACGGTGTGAAAACATAGGAATGTGTGTATTGACACTGTGCATTGCGTGTCTTCAGGCTAGAAACATTGCTGTGTGTATGGAGTTCAGAGATTCTGATGAGGAGGATGCACTTCCTCTAAAGGCAAGTTATAGTAATGTAAATGAAATCATGAACATGTACACTGGATCTATTGTAGTCTGATCTATTTTCTGTACCTTGCAGTGTATTTATGGCCGTCCAGGTGGATCACTTTTCACTAAGAATGGTATTGCTGCAGTGTTACATCATCATCAAAACCCAGAGTTTTACGATGAGGTAAAATCCTTTTAAACCTCGCATTATTATCCTCTTACATGAGCATTAGCACTAGGAGTATGGATTTTCTAAATGTGATTTTTTTTTTCTTCCGTCAGTTTAAGATTGAGCTGCCAACTCAGCTGAATGAGAAGCACCACCTTCTGTTCACATTCTACCACATCAGCTGTGACACCAACAGCAAAGCTAGCACTAAGAAGCGGGAACAGGTGGAGACACAGGGTAAGGCAACAGACACACAGGGTCAGCAAGTACTCAGTGCAGTTTGTATTAGAACAGTCCTAGCTTTGTGTCTGGACGGTTCAGGATGGACAGGTGCCCGCTCTCCAGGAGAGGAAAAAAACAAAGACTTAAGAGTGTATGTTGTAGTTAACATGAATGTGAACTGAATGAGATTTTGAGGTTTGATAAAACCATTGTTTTTAGCATAATTGCTACCCTTCACATTTACTTATGATGAAAATTTTTTAAATCTCTAAGTAAACAATCTTAATACACAGCACTATAACAGGAATTCAAAGCCAAAAACGCAAATGTCTTAGAATAAAAGAATTGTGTTCTTTCTCCAACATTATAGCAGTACTGTGAAAAGTTACACTCGTCCTAAGGCCTTGTGGTGCATACTGTAGTACTATCTTTGGAAGGATAAATTTTAAAAAAAAGTTTTTGATAATATTCTACTGTTTTATATGCATACTAGTGCATTTCCAGTGTTTTTTTTATTTTTTTTTATTTGTATACTTTTTTTATTTGAGTGCATCTCGAATAAAAAAGTTTGGACATTGTCATAACCCCTTCTGTGTGTGTTTCTGTGCATGTGACTAGTGGGCTATGCATGGCTGCCCTTACTGAAAGATGGCAGAGTGATCATGAATGAACAGAATGTTTCTGTAGCTGCAAACCTACCTGCTGGCTACCTCAGCTGCCAGGAGGGCAACAGCAAGGTGAGCATGTCCTGCGAAGGCCAGCGTCTGGCATTACAGAGCAGCTCTAAATATTTTTAAATTACTCTCATAGTAATTCTAAGTGATGTGCTCACCAGTGATTATTTGGTTTCGTTTGTGACACAGCACACAAGCCCTGAAGTGAAATGGGTGGATGGAGGAAAAGCACTTTTTAAAGTCTCCACTCACCTGGTGTCCACAGTCTACACACAGGTCTATCATTTTTTCACTTCACATCTGAATGCATTTTTGTCTTGTGATATTTCCTTAGATTTCATGGTGTTTTTGTTTTACAGGATCAGCATTTGCATAATTTCTTCCAACACTGTGAGAGCACTGCATCTGCAGCGCAGTCCACAGGAGGCGAGCTGGTTAAATATCTTAAGGTATGACTCCATACAGCACCTCTATTACTCTTTTTTTTTATTTTTCTGTCAGTTTCTCACACTTTCAATATAGTCAGTACGTATTAATGTGCCTGTCCATGTGCTTCCTGAGGATGTTTGGCAAGTCAGCCTTGTTTTCACAGCCTAATATGACCGTTTTTTTTTTTTTTAAGTACTCAATACGTTAGAGAGCTCAGTAGGGAGCTTCACACAGACACCATGTCTCTGGACTGTATGTCTAAACACATTTTCGTTCTGATAACAGCATAGAAAGCACCATCATGGATTTTTGTCCTTCACCCTCCACCTATTAGCTCCCCAGAACAATCTTCCACAACAACGCCCTAAAACTGATCAAATGATAAAGCATCGTCCAGCTGCTGTTTAACATGGGAATGATTAGACATGTGTTTTGAGCTTATTTAATCAAGGATTAAAGGCTAAGTGATGAGCTAAGCCAGAATAAAGGATTGTGCATGTGTCATTTCCAGAGTCTGCATGCAGTGGAAGCTCACGTGATGATAAACTTCCTCCCCACGATTCTAAACCAGTTGTTCTGCGTCCTCACCAGTGCAGCTCTCGAGGATGTTGCTGTGAATGTCACAAGGTCAGTTCTCACGCCCGATATTCAGAAATGACTTCTTATTTTAAAGTAGTCAAATACATGAACATTTCTACTTTGTATGTGTACATTTTGTATTTCTCAGTAGTTATTTGTGTTTTTGTACTGCCACCTCGTTTTGATCCCCTGTGTTTGGACCTGTAATTGCAAGAAGACAATAATGGACCATGAGTATCTCTCTGCTGAGCAGGAGTCTCAGCTAAAGAGCTAAAAACTATCTCAGACTGTGAAGAAAATGCCCTAGGGACAGATCACAACAACCTTGAAGTCTTTGCCTGCTAAACCTCATACACCACAAGCTGTGATGCACTGGCTGTTCTGAAACCTTTCTATAGTGGCCAGTATTAGATTCTTCCAGCGGTTTGTGCTCCATAGGATTTTCTGTGTGATTGGACTGGATGGGCTGCCCTTTGGTTCTCCACTGGCGTAAATGAGCCTTGGGTCCCATAATCATGACATCAGTTTACTGGAATATAATTGATAATCAACTGGCAGTGGTGTTAGTGTTGTGGCTGCTTGGTGCATATCAAAACTGTGAGTGTTTATTTCAATTCACAGGGTTATGATCCATATAGTAGCTCAGTGCCATGAGGAGGGCTTGGAACATTATCTTCGTTCATATGTTAAGGTAAGTAACCTCAATAAAGCATTTATTGCAATTACACCCAGACTGAACTACTCTAAAGAGTCAGGGTGTGATGTACAGTATTGCTATTGCTAAGTCTAGCTTTTGCAGTTTAAATTTATTACTCAAAAATAAACCCTCATGTTTGTTTCGTTTCTGTGTGTGAATGTGTTTGTCTGCCTGTAGTATGTATTTGTGACAGACGCTAACACAGCCACTGGGAAAACGGTGCACGAGGAGCTGGCTAAAGCCATGACCACCATTCTAAAACCTTCCACAGACTTTCTCACCAGCAACAAACTGCTTAAGGTAGATAAATATATCATAATAAAAAAAGATGTTTTATAGATAGCATATTGTAAGCACATTATAATACTTGGATTTAATTTAAGCCTTTCTGAGCAGTGGCCTGGGAAAACCATTGAAAAGATGAAATATGAGAAAAGAGATGAGAATTTAAATCTGCAAGATGAATAGCCTAGGCGAAATGAAAAATTAATAAAAACATTTCCACATTATTGTACTGAAATCTATTTGTTTTCTTAAGGTGAGGGTGTTCAATTACACTGTTATTGTTAGTTTTTGTCTGTTTGACAGAATTCATCCACAGTGACATGTGACCAGTTTTCCCCGACCACCAGATATGTGCACATTTCCGCTGCATAAGGGGCAGCTGTGTTTGTGTTTTTTTTTTCCTGAATTATTTTTCCACTGTGGCACAATGAGTCAAATCCAAGCCTGGGTTAGACATACATTTTGTGTTTTCTTTGTTTTCCTATTTTCAGTACTCCTGGTACTTTTTCGAGGCCTTAGTGAAGTCCATGGCACAGTACTTGATAGACAGCGGTAAAGTTAGGGTAAGCACATGCTGTAACTGAAGTAAAAGACATAATTTTTATTGTCCCCTGTTTTAACCTTTGGACTCTTCACTTTAGCTGTCCAGGAACCAGCGTTTCTCAGCCTCCTTCCACCACACAGTGGAGACCTTGGTCAATATGATGATGCCTCACATCACACAGAAATACAAAGACAACCTGGATGCGACTCGCAATGCCAACCACAGTCTAGCTTTTTTCATCAAGGTCAGTAATGATATTCAGACCACAGGCATATCAGGCATATCAGATTTAAGCACAGAGTAGCCAGTAATAATCTATTCCTATTTAGTTTTTATTTATTATTATTTTGATTGTATTATCTATGTTGGTGCCAGTGGAATTATGGAATTAAACTTATCCGACGCACATCTGGTACTTGTATCCACAGCGCTGTTTTACTTTCATGGATCGTGGATTTGTCTTCAAGCAGATCAACAACTATATCAACTGCTTTATGCCTGGAGATGCTAGGGTACCATTTTTCATTACCATTACTATTTTTATCTCTTATCTTTGCATAACTGACAAACCTTACTCTGGCATCCTGATTTGTTCTTGTTTTATCTATTGTAAAGATAATTTGAAACGTTGGATCATCCCTTTCTCCATAGACCCTGTATGAGTTTAAGTTTGAGTTCCTGAAGGTGGTGTGCAACCATGAACACTACATCCCTCTTAATCTGCCCATGCCGTTCGGGAAAGGGCGGATAATGAGATTTCAAGGTGAGAATTAATTTAGACGTGGTTTTGCAAGTACTTATTGTAGAAATATTATCATGTACATAAAATTGTATTGAATGTAAAAGAAAAAAAAAACATTTATTTAACAATTATTACTGGATAATAAAAACTTGTATCTTGACTGTATAAAAATTCAAGATAAAATATGCCTAGACTTGAACCACCAAACCAAAAAAAAATAAAAAATTCCAATTCAGTTTAAGATGTCTTTACTCTTTGGTTATTCTTTACAGACATTTGTAACAGATATGTATGCACTCAATATGCTTGTGTGTCTGATGCATAAATTTCCTAACACTATTTAAAGCACTTGTTTAGTGTTTAGTGTAAACGAGTGTGTTTTGCTCTCGTGTTCTGTTTGTTTGCCTCATCAGCAGCTCCCTACTACAGTATGGAGTCTCAGTCTACTCTAGGTAGGTAAGGCATAGTGCCTACCTTCCTGATCATTAAAATTCCTTGATCAATCTTGGAATACTTAAATCAGTATAGCATGATGATTACATCACTGTCATTTTGAATACAAATTATACATTTTAGTTTATCAATCAGTTTCACTCTACTACGTTTAGTATTAGAAGAGTTGGAGGTAAGTAGAGAGAACATGTTAATGTTCAACTTTTTGTCTTTTTAACTGCAGTTTCGCAAAAAGTGGTGTTAAAGCATAGTGCAAAATATAAAATCAGCTATTATTAGTTAAAAATGGTGATTAATTTATTAGCAACTGTGGTGCAAAAATATTATTTGTTAACCCCAAAAGTGGACATTGAATGTAATAAACGTTTACTGTCAGCTCTAGAGTTATTGCACCCTCTGTAAGGTTTTATTAAAGGGTTATGAAAAATGTGTTTGTGGTTAAATTATCCAAACTTTCACAGTGAAAACATGAAAGAAATCTAAACTTAAGATTTTTTTAGATTACATTTTTCACAACTTATTCAGATATCTGCTTCTGATTGCTGTCTTCTGACTGTTTCTTTCAACTGGCTGCAACAGAATCTCAAACAATACATAGCTGTTGATAAGGTTTAGATTTTTCTTGAAATAATAGAATTTAAATTAAAGTGTAGATTTTTCTCATATTTTTAGTCAAGCTGAAAGCTAATTGACCGCAAACACATTTTTATAATATTTCTTTACACTTCTTTCCCAAGGATAACAATATTTCTGGAGCTGACTGTATGTACATAACAGATGCCTTTGCCTACGCCCACTTAGTTATATCATATAACACATTTTTCATAATGTACTGTTTTTTTAACACAACTTCCTCCTTTCCCATTCCCTCTCTCCCCTCTCTCTCTCTCTCTCTCTCTTTCTCTTTCTTTCAGATCTTCAGTTGGACTACTCTCTTACTGATGACTTCTGTAAGAATCACTTCCTGGTTGGACTTTTATTAAGGGAGGTGGGTGCAGGCCTGCAGGAGTTTCGTGATATTCGTCAAATAGCCATCCAGGTGCTGAAGAACCTGATGATTAAACATACCTTTGATGATCGTTACACATCCAAGGTAAGGCTTTGTTAGCATATGTTCTGTTATGTATAACTGTACGCGTTGTACTTGACATGTATTATTGTTTTTGCATTTGTTTGGGTTTACACGTGTGTGTGACGACCGTGTATTGTGTGTTTCAGAGTCAGCAGGCGAGGTTGGCTACCCTGTACCTGCCTCTCTTTGGTCTTCTCCAGGAGAACGTCCAAAGACTCGATATTAAAGATCCCTTGCCTTTGACCAACAGTCTCTCCAACAGCGTAAGACTGACACCTACTGACTGCAGTCTGCAAATACAGCCATTACTACCCTCTTCTCATATTTACTCAGGTGGAATGGCCTGTTGTGTGTTGCAGACTGTACGTGATGAACCGGTTCATTCCAGCCCTTTGATGACACCCCCTAAGACAGGGAGTCATATCGAGAGCAGCTTGCATAAGGATGTGTTTGGGGTTATATCAGGAACAGGTGAGAGAAGACGGCTGCTAGACTGTCAGTGAGAAACAGTATTTCATTACTGAATAGCGCCAAGTTTGGTTATTTTACAAAAGTAGGAATAGGAAGTCATAGCCAATTAATCAACAGTGCATTTATGGAGATAGTTAGATGTATTGAAAACCAAAACAAATCATGAAAAATTTAATCTCTAATAAAAGAAAACATGAAAATTTATTTAAAGGAATCAAACTAAAATTGGGTAAAATGATAAAAAATAAATATGCAAAACTAAAACACTTTTTTTTTATTAAGTATTAATAGAAAAAAAAAGTATAAAAGAGAAAAGTAAAGCAATATTAATTACTTTGCCAGCAAATTAATGAAGGTGTTGTTGTTGTTGTTGTTTTTGTATGATCCAGTCACTCCACATGCATCTTCCACCCCGAACATCTCTGTACGTCACGCTGATTCACGCTGCTCTCTCATCAGCACTGATTCAGGAAGCAGCCTGCCAGAACGCAACAATGACAAATCCCACCCTCTTGACAAGGTACAGCCTAATAACATGTTCCCTCACTCACTCAATGCTGCACCATGTATTTAATCATGAAGTAGCCTAATAATTCTCCATAACCAGAAATGTACTTAATTAACATGTGTCTTAACTGTATGTCTGTCTTGGCTTGATGGATTTTCTGTCACCTGGATAATTCTGCTTTTGTTATGTTAGACTGATGTGGGGATTAGGATTTGGTGCTTGACTCAGACACATTTCTATACACGTATGCCCGCCCGCTGGCTGAATTTCGGAACAAACCAGCATGAAGTGTTGTCTGAGTGTGAGTCATTGTAGACTGGTGGGTTTGCTAACCCAGGCTTGTGTGGTTGCTTTTTGCCCTTGCTGGCGTCAGAGGGAGAATTTTGTGCGCCGTCACTCCACCAGCATGCTACGCTCCATCTCGGAGAGTGAGGATAAGGTCCTTTCCATAAGGGCCAAACGCCAGACCATGGACTTCTCACTGCTGTCTGCTCCCTCATTCAACCATATATCCAGCCACAGCAAAACAAATGCTCAAGTATTACATCACTTTGCTCTGAGTTCTCGCTGTATTCCACTGACCTGTGTGTGTGTGTGCATGTGGATTTAGAGACCCCCCTCCCTATCTGATGAGCTCAGCTTTTGTATGACCCAGCTGCGGTGCATTTGTTTGAAGTGTATTTTCTGATTTTCTACTGTCAGTACATACAATATTTACAATAAAGTACCAATAATATTTAAATTATTGTTTACTGTATACAAGTGTACAAGTATACTGTACCTTGGCATATGACTCTCTAGCTCATAAATCCCATTACTCGTACATTAGAGACAAAATTAGCAACCCCCTAGTATTGTAGCCACATGTGCCCCATGTGAACAGCCTATGAGTTTTCCAAGGTTTGAAAGTTTTATTTCTTGTTGGCAAGACTGACTGGTGTGTCTCTGTGCCAGCTGTGTGCTGTGGTAGACACATTAGGCCTTCTGCCATAAAACTCTACCACTTTACTCATATTTTCTAATCCATGTTACAGCTCTCGTGGGTTTACATCTCTGCTTTGTATTAGGTGTCCTCAGTATAGTGTGCTTATTAATGATCTGGTGTAAGTTGATGCTTTAAACTCATCAGTGTAAAATATTGAGGATGCTGAGTACAAAGCAATCCGGTTTGAGTATGCGACATTGTGATCTCTGAAAGATTGCGCTTCTCTAAACTAGCATGGAAAGTGTTTCCTCTGTTATGGTAAGTAAAGAAAAATGGAGAGAAAATATTGTACTGATCTGTCTTTCTGTGTGTATGCGTGTATATATAGCAGAGCAATGTGGCTGCAGCTCTGGGTGGATCGCTCCTGCGCTGTGATAAACTAGAGCAGTCTGAAGTGAAGAGCCTGTTAATGTGTTTCCTTCATGTGCTCAAGAGCATGTCTGAAGGTAAGATAGCACGTGAACAGAGAGAAATCTGTGTCAGTACCTGCATGCCTATAACCCAGAAGAACACGTTACTGCAGATACTAATTAAGCTAATTCACATGAATACTTCACTATAACCAATTTGATTATTGTGTAAACTTTACTTTTCCTTAGATGCACTGTTTACTTACTGGAATAAAGCTTCACCTGGAGATCTGATGGATTTTTTCACTTTGCTGGAGTAAGTCCTGCCTTATATAGATTATATGCAGATACAGTTGGCAATCCACTGCAGTCTCATCATAATACACTCCGTCAGCGAACACCTGCAATCAGGAACCCATTTAACTGTAAAATCCCATGGATCCCACTATTTTATTTTTATTTTTTTATCAAACCATTCAGGTATGTCTCATTATTTAAATGTGCGCTGTACTTGTCTGGGTACTTATTGGCTCCATAGTGCTTTTTATTCCTAAACTTTTCACCGATTGGTGGACACATTAGGTCATCTTGCCTGTCAATATTGTGGCTTTAGAGTTGAAATGAATAAAGGTTGAGTAGGAGAGCCTTATAATGTTGTTTTGCCTGCGACATACATGGATTACTCTCCGCCATCTTTCGTCGTCTGCATCATTGTGACCTTTCCTCATCACTGTTACATTTTAATAAATAGTCCTTGTTGGCATCATCATCGTCGTCGTCCATCGTTCGTCGCTTTTCCTCTATCCGAAACTCCTCCTAAATCATTCAGAAACCTTATTAGGAAACACTTGCACAGTCAGTGGGCAGACGACACATGTCTTCCTGGAAAGGCTCATAAATGTCGTTAGACAAGATGTCTCCGAAAGGCATTCACAAACTGTCTTCTATTGCTCTATCTGCAGACTCTGTCTCCACCAGTTCAGATACATGGGGAAGAGATACATTGCCAGGTAATGCCTTTGTTAGTTATACTTTGACTATACAATACGAGCCAAAGTATTTGACTGTTTTTATTCATGAGTTGAATGTCTGTTTAACTTTATGAATTAAAATTATAATTATAGAAATACATAATCTTGCGTTGTTGTTTTTTTATTTAATTAGTCTACTGTACTAATTTAATACAAGTGTGTTAACAAACTTGTGTTAACAGAGAATCTAATGCACAAACACATACATACTCGTATATAAGAGCTTGAAATGTACTCGTCTTTGGATGGTTGAGCGCTGCTAGACCTGGGTTAAGAGTTGCCTCTAACCATTCACAATGTCTGTCTCTTTATTGCTGCACATGCTGCAAGTATAATTCCACTCACACAATCATGCACACATGCGTATAAACACACGGCTCCTACTTATGCTGGGGTAAGAGCGAACAAGCTTGACTGAATTGTTCTGCATTTGCATGTTCTTGCCTGTCTGCATCTGCGGCATGCTACCTGACATCACCCTCATTAATGCTCCATACTTACTCTTCATCTCCTTCTCATGTTATGCATAAAGTAACAAGTGTTGATGCAAGCTGCTGTGTGGTTAGTGCTGCATGCTGAAGAAGCTTAATATTTGAAGAGTTTTACAGCCAGTAACTTCAGCTGTTACTGTATACACATTACTGTAGATAACTGCATTTGCTAAAGAAGTTGAAGGCAACATTTTCTCTAAAGTGGCTGGGCATGGAAGTAGGAGCAACGTTCTGCAGTTTTATAGGCTATTATATTTATCCTGCATGGTGACACAGTCAACACGACATGTTTTCTTTTTACTGATATTGATGATTTGTGCATAGTATGAGCAGGGACATGAACTAGAGGATTAATAGTGTCTGAATTGATTTAACGCAGCTCGTCAGTGGTCATCCACACTGGCTATACTTTATAAACAATGTTAATCATGTGTAGCCCATCACAGTTCTTCACTTTGTGTTTTTCACTGTATGTCACTACCCCTACTAAATCTGGCTGTGCCGGTCTCATTGTTTCCTCCTTAGGAGCCAGGAAGGGTCTGTAGCACATGAGCGCAAGTCTCAGACTCTACCTGTGTCCCGCAGTAGAGCTGGAATGATGCATGCTCGCTTACAGCAGCTCAGCAGCTTGGATAATTCATACACTTACAACCACAGTGAGTTACACTGACTTCATCATGCTTTCTTTCATTCCTCAACTTCTTCTCCTGTTCATCATCATCATCATACAGTAACAATCAGTGTCACCACGATCACCACACATTACCCTGCACCTCTTGCTCCAGGCCATTAAAAAAAAAAAAAAAAAACTGTCTCTGTGGGAAAAAAACAGAATTTTATATAGTCAGCATAATAAACCCAGTCTCTATGTTTTCAGTGTCAGAAAGATTGCAAGTATACTTGGAATTTTTGTAAATCCTGGTAAGAACTGATTAGTTTGATGCAAGTCAGTCTCATGTCCCATGGTCCCATGTTTCATAATTACATCACCAGCACATCAATCATTCCATGATATGAACACTAATTTTGATCTTTAGTAGTACATTGCATCTCAGCATCTCCTTGCCATCCTTACCTCATACCTCGTGTTCTTACACATCTTTCTGTAATAACTGAATTTGAATGTTTATATATTATTTTATGTAGGCTGTTTATAAGAGAGGGAATGCTAGAGGTGTTTAAGACTCTTTATAGTACATTACATCTCTGTGCTGCCTCTCCTTTTCCATATCATATCTTTTTCTGTTACATACATGATGCTTGTATTTGCTGTGTAAGTTATGGTAATTTCATGTGTTAAAATAAAATGTGTGTGTGTAGCCTACAGTCATTCGGATGCAGATGTGTTAAACCAGTCACTGCTGGAGGCAAATATTGCTACTGAAGTGTGTTTGACCGTACTGGATGTACTAAGCATCTTCATCATGGGATTTAAGGTATAACACTTTTAATAATGTTGCAACTCTCTTATTTTATGATCATTTGCATAGTTTAATACAAATTTATTAAGTAAAAGAGTACTATATTTTCATTCTAAAAGTGAAAGTGTGGTGAAGATTTCTTTCTTTCTTTCTTTATTTATTTTAACATATAGCCCTCCTTCATTTCTCATTTTCCTCCTCAGACGCAGCTGAGTTTAGATCATGGGCATAACCCCCTGATGAAAAAAGTGTTTGCAGTCCATCTGTGTTTCCTGCAAATCAATCAGTCAGAAACAGCACTCAAACAAGTCTTCACTTTCCTGCGCACTTTTATCTACAAAGTAAGCTTGACCTCACCTCAGGCCACTCAGTGTGTAAACTCAATGTCTAAGGTTGTAGCATGAAGATTTCATTAACATGACTGTATATAGTTCTGTAAAATACAATTGTTTATAACTCGTATTCATTTTTTAAAAAATCTTTTATAATTATGCTTCTCCCTGCAGTTTCCTTGTACTTTTTTTGAGGGCCGTGCAGATATGTGTGCATCCTTCTGTTATGAGATCCTAAAGTGCTGTAACTCCAAACTCAGCTCCATCCGCTCTGATGCTGCCCACCTGCTTTACTTTCTCATGAAGAGTAATTTTGATTACACAGGCAGGAAGTCCTTTGTTCGCACTCATCTGCAGGTCACAAACATACAGAGCAAAAACAAAACATAGACTCCTATTGATTTTAGAAAGGTTTGCTGAAGTAACGTCGATTTTTTTTTTTTTTTTGTGCTTATTTCCCCCTCAGGTGGTGATTGCTGTCAGTCAACTGATCGCTGATGTTATTGGAATTGGTGGGATGAGGTTTCAGCAGTCTCTATCCATCATAAACAACTGTGCAAACAGCGATAAGACCATTAAAGTGAGTGATCTATTGAACTAATGCTTACATGAACAAATACATGAGCAGTCCTATTAAGGATTGATTTTTATAATAAGAGAGATTTGCTAGACTCGGTGCTCTGGTGGCTCTTGTAGAACACCGCATTTCCATCGGATGTGAAAGACTTGACGAAGCGAATACGTACGGTCCTGATGGCCACAGCTCAGATGAAGGAGCATGAGCGAGATCCAGAGATGCTGGTAGACCTACAGTACAGTCTGGCCAAGTCGTACGCCAGCACTCCTGAACTGCGCAAAACCTGGCTGGACAGCATGGCTCGCATCCACGTCAAGAACGGAGACCTGTCTGAGGTATGAACTCGCACACATTCAAATTCAGACTAACCCATATCCTGTCTTTACCTATACATACAGTCAGTCTTTTTTTACCATCTGAACAGCTTCTGTTTTTGTGTAACTTTCATTCAGGCTGCCATGTGTTATGTGCATGTAGCAGCGCTGGTAGCTGAATACCTTAAAAGAAAAGGTGAGCTCCCCACAGCCACACACTTTAGACTCCACTGTAGTTCATTATCAGTAATACAAAAGTAATACTGTTTTATTTATGATGTGTCATCATTTCTGTCTTTATGTAGCCATGTTTAAACAAGGCTGCTCTGCATTTCGAGTGGTCACACCCAACATTGACGAGGAAGCGTCTATGATGGAGGATATGGGCATGCAGGACGTGCACTTCAATGAGGTCTGAACCTGTCACTCATAGGACTGTATCTACACAAGAGATTGTGGCAGCATTAACACTCATTAACCGTTCAAGTGTTGTCACATTGCTCACACATGAGGAACTGCACTGAATCGCTTTTTTTATAATGTCCTCAAGCACATTAGTCACACTGATAAGAAAGTTACATAAAAGTATGAGACACTAATGTATCTGTACTTACTTATCTCTAAACCTTATCAGCAATGGCTGATTTTATATTACAGTTCTTGCACATCGTGGTTTTATCTTAAATCGGTCTTAGAAAATCTAGACATATTATTTGCATGTGATATGGCTAACAAAAAGGTTGTGCAAAAGCATAAAATGCATCAAGCAAAGGAAACGTGAGAATTACCGAAATTGGGCTAAGAATTGCGTAACACATTATTAGAACCTGGAAGGATAGTGGCAAAGCACCATACTGTGGTTGGAAAAAACTCATGAATTAATTAAATATTTGGTGAACTTGCATCATATATTAATTATCAATAGAAAACACATTGATGTTTAATAATAAACGGATGAGTGTTTTTCCACACATACACACACAGTGCAATGAGAACTTACAGAATTGGGACTAAACATCTGTGTGACCATTAGAAAACCACTTGTTAGCGAGATTAATCAGGAAAAAGGCTTTGGTTTGCTAATGAGCATAAAGATTGGACTTTGGAGCGATAAAGGTCATGTGGCCTGATAAATCCAGATTTACCAGATTTTAAGTGATGTGCCTGTCAGGGTCTGAAGTGAATGCGTGAAATGATGCACTCATCATGCATGCCAGCCACAGTACAACACTTTAGAGTGTGCACCTTTTGTTTTTCCAGGCAGTGTATTTGTCTCACGTCTTGTTATATGTTGTGTATCACTAGAGGCTATGGTTTTTCAGTAAAAGCAGAAACAACACAAATGTGCACCAGCATCCTTGATACAGTTTGCACAAACAGTGTTACTGTTTACATTAAAAAATCTGTTGCCTTTGCTCATGTGACCGTTTGTTTGGGTTTGATGTGGGTGTTTTAGGATGTCCTTATGGAGCTGTTAGAGGAGTGTGCTGATGGACTCTGGAAAGCAGAACGATATGAGCTCATCTCTGATATCTACAAACTCATCATACCCATTTATGAGAAACGCAGAGACTTTGAGGTACAGTAACAAATATGTGACACCTAAAGAAATTATCCATCTATCCATCCATTATCCAAAGTCGGGTCGTGGGGGTAGCAGTTCCAGCAGGGAACCCCAAACTTTCCTTTCCCCAGCCACCTCAGCTA
>JAQMYK010000035.1:19616164-19631445 GCA_030014345.1 Clarias buthupogon | reverse complement strand
AAAACAGTTGAGGACATGATGTAATGGGAAAGTAATCAGCTGATAATTGGTAAAAATTTTGTACCTTGTCATTAATTTTTTTCTGTAACAGAATGTCTCATCATATTATTTCTTCCTTATAAAACTATCTATCCTTCATACAGTATAAACTAAACACTTTGCTCTGCCCTGTGTGTTACAGAAACTCCTCATTGCCCAAATTAAGATGGTGCTCAAAGTGCTTTTTCTCTACATTCCTCTCCCAATGTTCTGGACTCTGTTTGACCAAAAGGTAACACTACCACCTTACTGGCATTTATTTTTCTTACTATAAAGAAATCTGGTTTTAAAGTATCTCTATTTTTTCTTCTTCTATCTAAAATTATCTAATTTGACTACATAGTGAAAAAATTTTTACTCCCTATATAACTAAATTACTTTTACTACTTCTTGCCATAATGATTTGTGTAGTAACCAGTGAATTATCTATGTGTTGTAATATGATCAGCCATAACATTATCACCACCACTAGGTGAATTGAATAACATTGCTTATCAGTCATATACGGTACCAGTAAACCTGTGACAGGATTATGGGTACCCAAGGCTCTCTGTCTGGTTCGATCCATTCGAACCCACAGCACCTACTTGATCCTCCACTAGCGTCCTGGTGCCGGCACACCCCCAGAGGTCCTGTGGAGCCACTTCGCAAAGGGGCCATCAGTGTATCCAGAATTTATAATGTAATGATAAAAAACATTAGAAAAAAACCCTTACTGTTGTGATTTGGTCTACAGGGCTCTCGTTGGACCCTCCAAGCAACCACCATGGACGGTACCCTTGTGAGTTGTTTAACCGAATATTCCAGAATCAGTGTAGAAATACAAAGTACTAAATAGAACTGATTATAATAGCATGTGATGATGTTTATTTCTTTTTGTGCCTATAGGGAACACTGATCCTGCAGCCAGAGCAGATGCAGGTGAGTGATGATGTCTGTATTAGTCCTAAACATAGTGTGACTGAGCTGAATGCATTTTCATATAACGTTACATCGTGAGCGTTTCTTTGTCTTGAGCAGACAGTGAACCCCATTTTAATTCTCACACTGGTACCCATCATGGACAGAATCGTGTATCCTCTAATCAGCAAGTGTGGCTTCAACTTCAGGTAAGAATCCCTTCTTCAAACTAATCCAACAAAATAGTGTTTACCTCCAGGAGCCATTTATTTTTACAGTAATTACAGAATGAAAATGTCAATGCAAAATGTATAAATGAACAGTAAATATAATGTATAGAATTGTAAATAAAATATTATTATGGGAGGGTTGTTGCTGCAGTTTGTAGCATTACTGCTTTACAGCTCCATGGTTCCTCCAAGGTTGTATGGTATTCTTTTGGATTTTCTGGTTTATTCCACCTACTGAACAGCAAAAATGGCAATAGGTGAATTGACAATTTTAAATGACCTGTAGGTGTGCTAGAATGTACAGTATATGCATCATGCTCAGCAATGTATGAGCATCTTGTCCAGTGTGCATTCTAAAAGCCTTCAGATGCAACTCTTATGAATGCATTATACTGGATATATGAAAGACGTTTTAGTCTTCCTTCACTGCTAATTTGAGATTTTTCGGTTCAGATGTAGATTTGACAAAGAAGCAGCAGTAGAATTAGTAGAACATTCGAATTTAAAGGAAAGTAAATTGGGCATCAGTTACTGTAGGTGTACGTTATTGTTGCAGTTTATTTAGCCAAACCTGTTTGTTCTATGAACATGAATACATTAATGTCAGTTCTAATAAGAACAATAATTTTATTTTTTATTTTTTTTATAACAAAGTTTCTGTTGATCATGAGGTTTTTGGTTTGTAGTGTTAATGTTTAAACTCTCCCCATAGCCCTTTAAAGAGAATGACCACTGGGATGTTCTTGGCTGCCATGGCATTTGTAGCTGCAGCCCTGGTCCAGATTGAGATCGATGTGAGTGTTTAAATTCACACCATCAGCAATGATCACACTGAGATACTGCAATCCATATATCGATGTCCTTAACGTTTTCATTGACAGTTTTTATTCCTAAACAATGCATGTCTACTTTAAATATACTGATGTACATTTGTTTAAATTCAGAAAACACTGCCAGTTTTCCCATCTTCCACACAAAGTCAGCTGAAGGTAGTGAATATGGGAAGTGCTCAGCTTCAAGTCAACATCCCTCCCAATCCACCTTTTCTGCTTGAATCTCTGCAGGTACAACACACAGACACACCCACACACACAGAACACATGTGCCCTTTAAAAACAATTAGGACAGATTTGACCCCCCTTTGCTCTTATAATAGATTTCAATGTTTTAGGAAAAACTTTCGACTAAATGTTGCAGTATGACTATAGGAATTTGCCCAGTCAGCCACATGGGCATTAGTTCGGTCAGGCATTGATGCTGGTTGAGGGTAAGACATCTCTTTATGTCCACTACAGGCCAGTGAGGACTATATGACATTTGATAGTCCAAATATTGCAATAATCTTGAATTCTGAGATCAATGAAACCTTCACCCTGGGTTTGGGACAACGTCAGACACTCATCATCCCATCTGATCGTAGAAGCATGTATCTGGTAAGTATTAAGCTTCCTTTTATTTATGAGACCATCCAAATTCCAAGTCAAAATTTAAACGATGTGATATAATCTCTGCTCAATTCTCTCAGGCAAAGGATTTAACCTCCAAACCAGAGCAAGGCAAAAATGCAGTCAGGTCAGTCGAGTCTCAAATTATTAGTTTTAAGTCATTATTCATATCGTTATTCATATTATTTATTATTCATATTATCATTCATAATCTTAGATTATGTGTAGGATCACGTTTTGTCTACTACATACAGTATAATGCGATATCTTACTGTCATAGTACACTATGCTATTGGTATGCACTTTGTTCTGTACATGTCAGAAATAACTATTAAAATATTCTCAGATCTATTAGGTAACTTTTGCTCCTTTTATTTTCAACAGATTTGTAAATGGTCAGAGTATACCACTCAATGTTTCAGATATTGGCCTCATCGAACCATCAGCTATTTCAAATCGAACAGAGGTTACACAGGGGTCGTAAGTTCACCTTCTCAATTACTCCTGATGTTGGAAAATCTTTATTAAAAATAATAATGATTCTGGACAGGAATGTCTCATGCTGCGTATTTTCTCCCATCAGTTGGACATTCACGATCTCTGAGGGCGGGAAATCATGCCATTTCTCTACACAGTTTGGGTTTGGAGGAGCATACACCTTTCTAATTCCCAGCACACCGTCCTGGACTGAAAATGTATGCAATTAAGTTTATTATTCTTAAATGACTCTGAAATGTTTTACTTGTTTATAGATATCTGGTCACACTCAATCCGTTTTAAAGATTCCAAATAGTCCATATTTTGTACATGTACAGGAGCTCAGGCCCCTATAAAATGGCCCACAAACAAAGGTGTACTCAGACCACTTGTAGCGAGTTCACATGACTGGTAGAGTCAGCCTTTCATGTGACAGCAGCACAATGCATGAAATCATTCATATACAGGTCAAGAGCTTCAGTTCATTTTCACATCAAGAATCAAAACTCATTATTATTATTATTATTATCAATTATTATTATAATAATATTTTTTTTTGTAAACTTTGAAAAATCTAATTAAAAATCATTTAATCAAGCTTCAGAATGGGGAACAATATAAATAATCACCTTTTACAATCATGGTGAACAGAAAATTGTCTGAGAATACACAGTAAGCTGAATCTTGAGGCAGATGACCTGCAGCAAGACTACATCATACTCCACTCCTGGTAGCCAAGAAAAGGGAACCACTTTAAGACTAAATTGGAGAAGGGAAAAAGGTCAAAGATTTTATTTTAGGTCTTCAACTATTTAATTTTGTTGAACCTGTACCCATTGTAGCCTCAAATTCTGCATCAGGTTCGATGGTGCACAATCAGAATGCTTTTCTGCTCACCATGGTTGTAAATATTGTTTATTTGCGTTAATGTAGACGTCCATATAAGTTATTTAGCTGTTCTTTGCTGACCTCTCTCGATGAGTTCCTGATAGTTGAATAATGAACATGTAGTCCTATATAGTAGACACGTATTTTTGTTATGCCAAATGATTAAATGAGAGTCACAAGTAGGTGTAAGAAACACAAATTAGCTTTCCTTTTTTCAGTACAGTTTTTTGCCATTTTTAATGACATAATTGTAATTCCAGTTACACAGCTGGTGTCTGAGTCCATTAAAGGTTGTGTTGTGAACATGTGGTCTGGAGGTAAAGTATCCAGACATAAAATGTGGACATGAAAGCCATCTAGGCGGCTTTTACATTTACTTTAACAGGACTGAGAGATAAAAAAGAAACAACTGTGCGCGAAAACACCCATTTTTTTCTATGTATTTAGATATGCATGTATTTGAACAGAGCAAGTTAATATAAACCTAGTAACACTTCATGTAGGTGTTCTGATACAGTAGGTGTTAAAATGAATCTGAAACTAACATATCCTGTGGTATCAAATCTGTGTAAAATAACTGGTATGTTTGGTCTGTGTGTAGTGTGGAGGTTCTGTAGTGAAAGTGGAAGATATTCAGTCCAATTCTGTGAGCATCGCCCTTCAGATCCCTCAGTATTTCCTCATTACTGCAGGAGAAGTGGTGTTCTCTGTCACTGGCCTGGAATTCTCATACTCACAGGTACAATAGGAGACCATCCAGGACTCACTGGGTATTCAAAAATATGAATCTATTCAAAAAGAGATATAGGTGACTCCATTAAAAATGAGCTTCATATAAGCTTCTAATTAAAATGTTGGCATTATAATGTACTAGATATATGTAGAACACTTATTCTAAGAACATCAATGAAAATTTAAATTGAACTGGATTTGTATAGTTCTTATTTTAAAAAAGGCACAAAGTAAGGTTTAAAATAATCTGGATGTAAAAAAGAAACATTATTGAGTATAAGCTGAATGACTTCCCTTGCTTGACAGGCCCCCAGCAACATGAAGGCGGTGCTGCAGGCAGGCTGGCTCTTCACTGTGGCAGTGGGAAACTTCATTGTGCTGATTGTGGCAGAGCTGGCAAAGCTACCTGACAAGGTATATAACATTTAATTTACAAATTGTTTGCATACAAAAATGTTATAAGTGGTATAAGTTATAATTTATTGTCTGTAAATTTGTTTAACATGGTGTATATATGTGTGTGTGTGTGTTTGTGTTGCTTTTATAGTGGGCAGAGTATGTGCTGTTTGCTTCTCTGTTAGTGGCAGTGTGTATAATCTTTTCCATAATGGGTTATTTCTACACCTACATCAACCCTGCTGAGATTGAAGCCCAGTTCAAGCAAAACAATGAGCTGGAACCCGATGACAAAGAAACGAAAGAAAGTAATGCTCTATATGAAAATACAAAAGACAAATTGCAAATGCAAGTGGATGAAACCAAAATGACTAAAATCTGATTAAATTATGATCCAAATACTAGATTTTCTTAAAATGTGTCAATTTGTGATATTTTTTAAAAAGTGTTCTTACAGACATTATGAGTGCTAGAAATAAACATCATGTGGATCATTGATTCAGAAGGAAAAGTAGTTAGAAGTACCCAAAGTGAATAACCAAAATAAATATATGATGAACTGTATACTGAATATATGGGCTAATGTCCCTTTTAAATCAATGTATCAATTTGTTAAATTGTATAAAAAAAAATTTAAAAACCCACAATTGTTTTTTTGTTTGTTTGTTTTTGTTTGTTTTTTTTGGAAGGTTGGGGTCCAAATTATGTCAAAGGTGCTGCCACATATTTATATTTTCACAGTTATGTCTAAAAGTGTTTATGAACATGAAATCTTACATTAACTCTTAATTACACCAAGTATCTGTTTTCTGATTTTACTCATGTACACTCCTCTGAACATTAATTGTAAATCCAGAACCTGCTTAAGTCATCACTGGAAGAGCAACAATAAATGTGTCACGCTTGCAGAAATGCAGAAATGAGCTTTTAATCAATTTTAATGAATAAACTCACTTTCCACTTTATAATAACCAGCATACTAATACTGGTGGAACTGCTCTCAGAACAGCCTCAATTATTCATGACTGGGAATCCACGAGGTACAGAAAACATTACTTCATGGTTCTGTCTAACATGGTTTTAACGTACATTTTTTATGCAAATCCTCCCTTCTACCACATCCCAAGGGTGCCGTGCTGGATTCAGATCTGGTGACTAGGGAGGCTACGGTACTCCTTGTCATGTTCATACCCCCATGCATGCCAATATAACAATAGTATTTCAATACTATTACCACTCCAATGGATTCTGATCCTATCATATGCATGATGCAGGAAAACGTAGATTTCTGGAGACATTGCCATGTTTGTTTCAATCTGCACCTGTCCAGATGTTCCGTGAGCCTGTGCCAACTGTAGCCTCAGACATTTTTTGGCAGATTGAGTTAAATCTGATGTGGTTTTATGCTGCTGTAGTTGAGCCCCAACAAGGTATGATGTATTGTGTGTTCTGAAATGATTGTGGTTGTAATGAGTGTTCATTCGAGTTACCATAGCCTGTCTGGCCATTCAAAAAGGTGACTTAATGGTTAGCACTGTCGTCTTGCACCTTCATGGTCCATGTTTGATTCCCGCCTCAGGTCTGTGTGCACAGAGTTTGCATGTTCTCCCTGTGCTTGATGGGTTTCCTCCAGGTACTCTGGATTCCTCCCACAGTCCAAAGACATGCAGATTAGGCTAACTGGCGTTCTCGAGTTCCCCGTAGTGTGTGAATGAGCATGTAAGTGTGTATGTGTGTGTGCCCAGAGTACAGAATAAAGTGGTATAGATGGTGAGTGAGTAAGTGCTGGGCATTCCCCTCTGATCTATCTTACACATTATTGTGCTATGTGCACTTTAGAGGCTGCTGTGCAAAAAAAGCCCAAGAGAGATCAGCAGTTTCTGAAATGCACACTGAGATCATGCCCTCCACATGATGTTTGATGCAAACATTAATTCTTGACATGTAATTGCATTATTTTTATGCATTGCTCTGTTGCTAGATGATTGGCTGATTTCTGGATCATGTTTATGTCCTGTAGCATGAACAGTACATACATAGGCAAACTAAAAATGCATTAAACTCATCAAATGTGTCAAATAACAGCAGTGGAAAAACTACTACTATTGAATAAGCTTTAGGTTTGTGCCAGGTTTAAAAATGATGATTGTGTACTGTTATTTGTGTCATGTTTATGAAACAACAACAATAGATGAAGGTACAAATTCACAATTAGCAAATACGCCTCCAACTATATGAGCGCGCACATGCAGGCTTTCGTGATGTAAAGTTGAGTTAGACTACATTTCTTCAGCAAAAAAAAAAAAAAACCACAAACCACTTCTGTTTTGAAGAGCACAAACCAAAGACAAGCGCATGCGCTAGAGTGACAACGCCCACTTGGGCAGCGCGGGCCGTGGTTAAATTTCAAATGGCTCGCTGTTTCATTTGTAGTGAACTTAGAAGGCTACACATTCCTACCTTATATAGTGCGCTTTACATAGGGGTCAGGAAGCCAATTGGGATTCGGAAAAGGTTCCAGTCGTTACACAATTTTGAAGGGGGGTCGTTAGGGGGCGTGACGGAACACTTATGACGGAAGCGCGATTGGTCCTTGCGTTTGGTTTTGCTCCGCCTTGATACAGTCAGAGGTTTCAATATGGCGGAAGGCTACAGCGGAAAATGAGGAGGACGAGTGCAGTGTATTTGGTGAAATTTGGTGGTTTTCCAGCTGTTTTAAATGTAGACACAAACTTATCGTTTGTTTGGCCGTTTTAATTCCAGACAGTATAAGGAGTCGTGCAATATTGGCAGCGGAAGTTGAAAGTTAGCACTAACTAGCCTGCTGTCCGTCTAACGAACTTGTGCGGCAGTTGGCGAAAATAACATAATCCTCTCCGCGGTAGTGACTCTGACGGGATACCGCACTTAATCATATAAGTACTGTTGCTTTAGTCTGGAGAGTGAAGCAGTGCTGCAGAGTGTTATTATGGATGTCCGAGGGGTCTAGGTGTAAATTCTCCATCGAGCCTACTGTAGCTCGGGTGCTAACAGAGCGAATCCCACAGCGCCGGAGTCACCGCTACACGTCTGCCAGCAGGCTGAAGTAGTTAGTTGCTCGCCGCAATATTTCCTTTAGTTACCGTTATAACAAAAACGTGGTGATTTAGCCAAGCTAATCCAAGCTAGCCAGCCAACTTTGAACAAGGACGGTTCTCGCTTTATAGTCGCCTGGACATTACTGGACTGATTTATTTGTGTTATGGTGCACACAGAGAGCTGATCTAACCACAGTGGTCACCGCATCCACTTGGAGTTTATTTTTATTATTTTATTTGTGTTTTTATTTCTTGTTTTGGCTAAGAGACTTGGATAACACGCCATGGCTCGTCAGCCGGTCCAGAGAGGACTTCCGGGCATACAGGTAACGAGCCGATACACATCCAACACCAACCTAGCGTAGAAATCACATGTTCTGAGACAGAGAGCTTGTATTGTCACATGTTATCTTTTCTAAATATCTTTACAATCTATCAGTGCTTGACTTTGAGCATCTTGGGGTTTGGACCAGCCGCTCTCCACCCTGATTCAGCCCTGGAGGACTCCCTGTCCTGAACACTGTAGTAGTACTTTATAGACTCACATCAGATTTTCCCAATCTGAACTTTTAACTGTCTTTTCATGAGCTGCAAGTTGTTGTGATCGAGCAGGGGGGGAATCTAAAATCTGCAGTACTGGCATTTTACAGGGCCAGGGTTGAGACCCACTGTGTTAACCTGAGGACTGGGCTTGTTTTGCCACCATGACATTTTGAACATTTTCTTAGCTTTCCATTGTTTAGTGTTTTTTTGTTGTTGTTGTGATAAAAGTAAGGTGTACAGAATCCGGTTGTATATGTACGTGGTACTAGCTCCGTTTCCTGGGGAGTTTCCTGATGCGCCCCAAGGCAGGAAACAACACCGGAAGTAAAAGTTGTGAATGTAGCCACAATACTGTATGCATTTTAACGATTGGGCCGTTTTGTCCGACATGGCAAGAAACTTGTCTGGGACAGGGGTCTTCGGTTTTGTCCACAGTGGACAGGTGTGGCTGCAGACTTTCGTTTCGACGAAGCAAGTACCACACCTGGTTTCACTTGTTGAATCGGTTCACAGCCTCCAAAAAGCTATCGAGTATGCCTGCAGTTTGGCTGTAATGAAAGGACACACTGAGAAGATTGCTGGTCCCTGGGTTAAAGGAAAAGCAGTGTTGCGAGTGAGGTTGTATATTCTAACCTCATGTAGCCGAAACATCAGGAATGAATCCTACTTTGGCCTCTTAATCGCACTTGGAGGACTGAAAATCAATCATCTTCCATTTAGTTACTGCATGTTGATGGGTTAGAATCAGTTTTGTTTGTGCTTGCAACATACAGTAGTGCATTTCCTTGTGCCCCATCTAGGTTCTATCCCTGCATCACACAGTGTTCCTTAGATAGGCCCAGGATCCACCAAGATTTTGACCAGACCTGCATTCAATATCGAAAGCTCTCATGACATGCTATTTCCTAAAGTTTTAAGGGCTATTGAACACACTGTTTACCATCTGATTCAGCGACCAAAAAGCTCTTTTTTTTTTTTTTTTTTTTTCCTTGGACTGTATCTTTTACCCATTATTTAGGGAACTTGTATTTTATTCATTTTATCATGCATCTTTCTGACACAGCCAGTCTTAATGACGCTGCTCAGCTACATAGTCTTATTCCAAGTGATGCATATTTTAATGCAAAAAAATAAATCACATAAACACAAACAAAATATTACTTTAATCTGCTGAGCCTTGAAACTAAAATTGACTACAGTCCACTTCCTCTTCTGTGATCTTTATTTGCACAGAAAGCTATGTCTCCATAATGTTTGCTGCTGTTCTGAAATGCTTTTTTGCAAACTGTCCATTGAACAACCTCAGACAGTTGTATGCATGCAAGTGTGTCTCCTTATTAAACTCAGACGTAGTTTAGTGGTTACTAAAAACGATTGAGAACATGGCAAGTGATTGTGACAAACAGAAACACAACCGTGTTTTTATTTCCGAAACAGAAATTAAACAGGCCTCATTTCTGGCACATTTTGAGAACTGACAGCGGAAAAGATAAAAAAAAAAAAAAAGTAATAAACAGATAAACTGATAAACTCAAATCTGATCCTATTTACAGTATGTCTGCTTCCTTTATGATGTTTAAAAAAAAAAAGTGATATTTCGTCAGATTTAAATTTAGATTTTTCTCTGAGAACTTGTTTAATGTGGCACTGAGTGGTGTGCGGATTATCTGCAAATAATTTTGTCTCTGCTTGCTTGCTTGTTTATTTTCTGTGGCAGGTGAGACATTTCACTAGCCCTTTAACCCAGGACAAGTAGGTCATTGGGGTTACGCTTTAAACATAGTCAGAATGTGCTGAGTGTAGTGACAATATTGCATAGTCTAGTTTGAAAGCAGGACTGCTGTATTATCACAAATGTTTCCTGCTCAGCATGATGTCATCGATATACCTAAAACAAGATTCCTGGCTTTAGATGTTTATATAAATCTAAAGAAAAGAAAAAACATTGAATTTGGATTCATTCACACAGCTCTTTTTTTTTTTTTTTTTTTTTTTTTTTTACCCTGCGCTCTGCATCTGAAGAGGAACATAGCCTTACATAAGTCATATGATTTACTAACAGCCGGTCACAGCAACTCGTGTTTGTGTTATTACATAAACTACTCACACTTGTCATGTAACAGTGACTTTATTACTGTTCAAACCTGGAACATCCTGAGTTGTATCTGAATCCTGAGAACATGTCATGCATGTCTTTCAGAGATGGAGGAAAAAACCGTTTCAGTAATGTATTGCAAGTTTTTTTTAATGTGGCAATTCAAGTATCGTCACAATTCATTTATTTATTTTTAATATAACTTTTCATTTTTAAAGAACAGTAAGTCCCCTAAATTAGAACGAATTCCGTCCTTGGAGCTCGTTTGTAAGTCCAGTTTGTTCGTAAGTTCAACAAACATTGTCTAGGCACTAGGATACTAACACAATTGCCTAAACATGGTATATTTCAGTACTGTGCTGTAAAATGTTTATATAACCTTTCACACAAATAATACCTAAAAGCAATCACTTGCAAAGGATGCACACTGCACATACGTGACAAGGTACACTAGACAGCAATTGAACATGGACGAATGCATGTTTTTATCTCAAATGTTCGTGTGCATTGCTCTTACTGTATATATGTTAGTAATGTTGCTGTTCCTTTATAATCCTACAGGTAGCTTGCTCTAAACTATTCACTCATTCGAGCAAATTATTTGCAAAATTTGTTTAGAGTTGTAATAATATAAAAAACAAAATACAGAATTAGGATATTTATTAAATCGGGATTTTTAAAGATCAGATGGAACGGGCACCCAGATATCATGATATCGTATCGGGTGGTCCCTGGTGATTCCGTCTCTAATGACTTGTCATACATTGACCTCGTCACACATTGATCTACAGTTGTGATGGGAGCCTGACCTGGCATTAGAAACAACGGCAGTAGAGGTTGTGGTCTGGTGCCAGATCAGGTAGGTCTTTTGAGGTCAAGAATTTAGCACAATCTGCTGACGTGATAAAACATTATGTGGGTTACCAGCCCTGCCTGCCTTCCTGCACTAAGTTCCAGTCACACAACTCAGCCATCATCATCATAATTTGGCATTATCCACCCGTAGCTGCTTTAGGAATACTGAGACAAGTTTTTGGGAATTTGAATGAAGCAATCAAGATGTGAAGTGTAGAGTTTCAGATTTAATGTAAGGGGTTTAACAAAAAATTGCATAAAGTCTTAGGAAGGAATTGTAGGAAATCAGTTTTTTGTCTTCAGTAGGTGAAGAGCAGCTCAGTTGCGTTGAGGTCAGGTGACGGACACTTCTCATGAAGAATGTTTTTGTTCTTTGCATTAAGAATCTCTTGGGTTGCTTTTGCAGTATATATGGGTGATTATCCATCTGTACTGTGCAGCATTTGACTGAATCTGAGCAGAAATGTTATCTCTATACACTTCATAATTCCTTCTGCTACTTCTATCGGCAATCACATCATCAGTAAACACCAGTGAAGCGGTTCCTTTGGCAGCCCTACATTCTAAAGCCACAACACTGCCTCTACCATATTTGACAGATGATGTTGCATGCCTCTCCTTTTCTTGTCCATATTCTTCTTTTCCTATTTTTCTGATTCCAGTTAATCTTGTATCAGTAGGGGCAGGCTTAAAGTTTTTCAGTCAAGTCTAATCCGTTCTGTCTATATGTCTTGGAGTGTTAGTTGTGCTTTGCACCTTGAGGTAAACCTCTTGTATACGTTCATGAACACATCTCTTGATTGTGGCCTTGATATGCCTACCCCCTTCTGTGTTCTGGCTTTGGCTAGATTTTGTGCAGGCGTTTCTTCTCAGACTGGAAAATTGTACAATAGATGGGCACTGATGACAAATTTCTTGTCTGATTCTGATCATTATTATATTTTAAAAGTCTGACCTGCTGATTCAGATTTTGACCAATTTAAATTTTATTTCTTTTTAAGAGTTATAATTGACAGCATACACAAGTAATTTTTGTAACTTCTTTTTGAGACATTAATTTAAATGTTCTTATTAAAAAAAAAAACACAATGACTGTTAAAGAACTTTTCCATTTTCTTTAAACTGCCCAAGGTTACCCATCATCTGATGGGTATTTTTTTGCTCATGCACTGTATGGGGGCAGTGTAAACACACTCGGTGGACAACACTGTTGATGAGGAGAGTGCAAGTGTGCCACCAGTCAATCTGTTCCATAGACTCAGCTGGAATTACTTCTTTCATTTGAAAACCACTGTGGTAGAGCACAGGGGCAAAAATATGAAAGTTGTGTTCTTGTCCTAATAGTTGTACTTGTACCTAACTGTATGCAGTTATCTTACCCTGAAATTCAAGTTTGTTTATTGGGGCTGTAAAATTAGTCACAATTTCTCGCTCGTCATTAAAATGTACTTTCTGTTTTGATGGGAAATGATTTAACAGACAGACCTGCTGAAATGCACATACTTCCTGTATGCTGAATGACAACATAATGTAATGAAAAGTTGATGATCACAAACTCATAGTTCTGGTTAACACCCAAATTGGAATAGGGCCTAATTACATTTAAAGATTGTGGTGGTTCAGTGTTTAAAGATTTGGGCTCGAACAGAAGGCTGTGAGTTCAAATCCCATCCCCACTGAGCTGTCACAGCCGAGTTACTTTAACCTGCTCAAATGATTAAATATAAATATCAAACATAAATCTAATCTACTTGTGGACATTCGACATCACTGTCAAAAACCTGTAAGTGAAAATTACTTCTCACTTTATTTAGAATTATTCATATGCTCTCATTACCTTACCTAAAATAAACGTCATTGAGGAAGTAACTGGTGATTCAGACAGTTCTGTTGACTACATTTGTGGTTGTTAATTTATGTTTAACATTCCATGCTATCATATAGTCTTCTCTGTTTTGATATGACATGCAGGAGCATCGCACACATTTTCCCAGCTAGTATCTGATTGCTAACTGAATAGATTGAGTTCATGTGTATTTTCTTATGTCTCTTATTGGCTAATTATCAGTAATATGGGGGGGGGAGCACTTCAGTCAATTTCCTGACCAATCTAAGTGTAACATGTCCAGGTTAAGAGCAGCCCTGGCTGACTGCTGTCCTATGGCTTGTGGCCAGATCATGGCTTTAAATCATGTATTTTTTCCCCCCTGTTAAGCTGTGTAGGGCTCTGCTGGGCCCTTTAACACCATTCCACTCGTACATGCTAGATAAGTGAGTGTGAACAACGCCTCGTTTTACTGTCATGATAGTGTTCCCACTGTACTGCCAGGTCCACTGTGAGTAATGTTCAGGTAAAAGAAGAGAGCTCACATGGAGTCTGTCAGGCAACAGGTACATCTGCTGTTCATTATCACTTTTTCAAACATTGTAACTTAACTAATTGTACCTAAGTGGGAAAATCAAAAAAGAGTTTGATTTCTAAGAAAAATTACCTGCTGATAATTAATACACTTCACAGCTGTATGTTGTTTCTGGTCCAATAATGTGATGGCTACATGAATCAAATATGTATTATGTATAAAGATACTCAGAGCCTTGAAACAGAATGAGTGTTTCTTTCCTGATGCATTTTTTAAACAAATATTAAAGGCAATACCTTTTAATGTGTTGTAATTTGTACTTTGTCTCAGGTGTTTTATTAGTATATAGTGATAAAGGCCAAGTAGCAATGCTTTAGCACTATGCTATAACAGGAGGCAACAGCGTTGTGAACTACAACGAATGGAACTTGTGTATTTGTCTGTCAATTTAGGCTGTCTAAAATTGCATTATAATTTCAATTATAATTTTGAGCAACATTATAAGGCTGCTCATTCATTAATTTCTTTGTTTATTTTCCCTTATTTTGGCACCGTGAACTCATGAGTATTTACCTGGTTTGTCTGAGAGTGTTTAATAAAAGTCCTTTGATTTTGACATATCCTAGCAAACAATGAAAAGTGATCCTTTATTTTTGTATGTTCAGCTAATCGTTGCATTTGTACACACTTTCAACGCCAATATCTGACTGTTACAATATATTGGATGGTATTAATGTAAAAGAAAAAAGCCTGTTGTGTATGCATCTCGGGAATCTCATTTTGCATGGTTTTCAATTCCTTTATTGTTAGTTTAGTCTCAGGACAGGGGTAGCTCAGTGGTTTAGGCATTGGACTGCTAATTGGAAGATCCCAGGATCAAACCCCAGCACCATCAAGTTGCCACTGTTTGCCCTTGAGCAAGACTCTTAGGTCTCAACTGCTGAGATGTATAATGAGATAAAAATGCAAGTCACTCTGGATAAGGGCGTAAATGTTGACTATAAAAAGGTTTTGAGGTACATTTACACCATGATGTCCATGCAAGTGGAAATCCAGGTTGTGCAACCTAAGATCATTAAAAAAATAATTATTAAGGAATTAGCAAAAGTATGTGTTAAAAAAACAAAAAAGTTAAGTATGTCCTAATCTTCCTTCCTTTCTTTCTTTCTTTCTTTCTTTGTTTAGAATATTAAAACTGACCCCGAAGAGCTGTTCACTAAGCTGGAGAAGATCGGGAAGGGCTC
>JAQMYK010000035.1:19603943-19616064 GCA_030014345.1 Clarias buthupogon | reverse complement strand
CTTTCTTTCTTTGTTTAGAATATTAAAACTGACCCCGAAGAGCTGTTCACTAAGCTGGAGAAGATCGGGAAGGGCTCATTTGGGGAGGTGTTTAAAGGGATAGACAATCGTACTCAGAAGGTCGTGGCCATTAAGATCATTGATCTGGAGGAAGCAGAGGATGAGATCGAAGATATTCAGCAGGAGATCACAGTGCTGAGCCAATGCGACAGCCCCTTCGTTACAAAGTATTATGGGTCATATTTAAAGGTAAGTGCTTCATTTGCTAATAGTTAAATCACAATGTGAGATGTTAAATGTTAAATCACAATGTGAGATGTTGTTTGTCTAATACAAGCCTGAATAGGGAAAATGTTGAAAGTCTGATTCTTTTAATGCATGTTACCTCCATGTACAAATTTAAAAATGCTACAGGATAGACCCAAGTTTAAGTGGAAGTTTTAAGTGGGCTTGCTTATAAAGGTCTCTTATGTGGAAGACAAAAATGTAAACGTGGTCAGTGCTAGACAATAAACTATGCACACGAGAGAGTTATGCATGGACACTTTTGAGAGTGAAGTTTAGTTTTTTTTTTATGTATTTTATTCCAAGGGGTTTAAAAAATTTTCTGCTCTGAAATTAAATGTTCTTAAAGTTTCTCGAACAATCAGCAACTGAAAGCAGCTGCAGTAAAGGCATGAGGATGAAACTCAGCATTTAGTAAGGTCCAGACTTCAGGCCGTCATTGACTACATATAAGATTGTCATCCAATCAATAAAATTAATCCTTATATTTACATTTAAGCTTTTGGTAGATGCTCTTATCCAGAGCGACCTATATAAGTGCCTTGTATTTTCCATCATTAAATAGATCCTTACACTGGTTCACTAGGTTCACTGGGGTTCAGATAGGTGAAAAAAAAAATGAAGAGGTCTTTAGTCGTCACTTAAAATATGGCAGTTACTCGGCTGTGCGGACTTGTAGAGGAAGTTCATTACACCAACTAGAGATTTGTCTTTGAGCCTGTGACAATTTAGGGTGCAAGTTCTACAGTTAAAGCATTTTTTTTAAAAGCTGAAAATCTACACCTCAATCACATCGTGATTACTTCACTTCAAATTGTATGTGGTGGTGTACAATGGCTAAATTATATCTGTTGTCACTGTCCAAATAAGTATTGACCCTACAATAACCTATAAAAATGATCTTATAATATTAATACTTGCTGTAGTGTTACACTTATCTCTTTAATCGTGGCTACAGAATGACATGCTTTGAGCATATATATATATAGAGAGAGAGGTGTGTGTGTATGTATGTATGTGTGTATATATACACTTTTTAAAAACAATTTTGATTCAGTTTAAGACAAATGGGTTACATCCAATGAGTTCAGCATTGTTACTTCTGTATTCAACTCTGTCCACTGAGAGTTCCAGAGAGCCCCAGACATCTGATTCAAAGAAAAAGCCTTCACATGGTACATTTCTGCCTGAGAAACTGACACACCTTTATGTCGCTCTAAAATAGACTTGCTTTCTTTTTCTGACATTCTTCATTGTTGTGTATCATTTCCTCTCAGCAGCTGCCTTTTCATTTCCTGCCTCATTGAACTTTGTGGTCACTGAATGGTAGCGGTATGCAGCAAGGATTTCATTTTTGCATTATAATAGCATGTAGCGTATAGAATCCGTAGTTAGGTGTAATTCCTTGCCATGAGGATGACGAAAGATGTTAAACTGCTGATTCTTTGCAGTCTTGTTTGTTGTTGTCAGATAAATTCTTTCAAATTGACTTTTGGTCTTCTAATTTCACTGACTTTTCAGTGTGTGGTATTCCTTTTTTTTAATACATCATATTAATGCATTCTTTAAACATGTATGTGTAGTGGGTAGTGCTGTGATTTAATCAGTCTGCAATTTTTTCTTTCGTTGATTCTATTGATTCATTGGGTTATTTTATTATTTTTTTATTTGAAATTGATTGCAATTTTTTTTGAGTCATTTAGGTAAACTTACGAATGTTAAATTATCAAAAATTGTAGATGTAAAACTGTAAAAATCTAAAATCCTTAAAAATATAGCACAGCTTTTGCAGAAAATAAAATATTTTGGAAGAGTACGTTTGTGTGGTTGGCGCCCAGTTACTCACTAGAATGGAGTGTGTCTCCGTAGATTGGAAGGGAAAAAGAGTAGAAAAGGAGAAAAAGAGGATCACTTTGCCCAGCACTTGACACTTAAACAACAGAAGCATTTTCACAACATTACATAAGAGGGTTAGGTGTTATGTTAGTCTAACTTGTTACCACTACTACATTTCACTCACAGAACACATTAGGTCCAGTTGACATTATTTATAGACCTGGTTTTTATTTAGGTTTGGATTAAATGCCAATACATTAAATTCAAATGGCCAGCCAAATAGGCTAATAACTATACATGCAAATAACTGTACATGCAATTTCAACCAGTGTGACCACTCTCTTCAAAATAATCACAGACCCATTAGCTATGCCTTGTTTTGGGAGTCACTTTATTGGATGGTTATAACATAATAACCTGAAATTTTAAGGTACAGCGTCTGTACTTCAAGTTGCATGTTGGCTGATGGTAGGTATTAATTTTTCTGTTGCTTTTGTACATTTTGACAACTTAACTAATGTCCTATGAATCAGAAATAAAGAATGGCAAAATAAAGCCCTAACTAAAAGGCTGGGTGTGTGTGAGAACATTACCAACAGTGAATTGGTACAAAAACAGTATCTTGGGGATTTACCAAAAAGATTTTAGATACATTTTATTGAATGTACAACACACAGTCTGAAATATACTTGCGGTGGTAGCCAGGGGAACGGTCAGACATTACCATGATATACAAGATATACAAATGCATTGCCTTTTTAAACAATAGTTAGATTTATGATATTTCTATTAATTTTACATTTCAGAGATCCAACCTACAAACCCCTCCCCTCTATCTGCTCACATTTAAAGAGTAAGACAAAATAAAAAAAATTCTAATTAAACACTTTGGTGTACAAACGAGACACTGTTTGTCAGAGCATGTGGTCCTTAAAAAATGGATCAGGATTAAGTATAGTGTAACATCATTTTTTTTCAGCACAACCTATTGACTGAGCCAAAAAAAAGAAGAAAGAAATATCTCAGATTCATAAGATCAAGTGTTCAGTGCTGTGTTGCCAGTACAAATTCTTGCTGCTTGAGTTTTAATGGTTCTTCCTGGCTTTTACCCGTTCACTGTGCGAAACTGTGCTTCTCTGCAGAGCATGTGCGACCGTCCGTACACCTTGCTTATTCTTTTTATGGCAAGTGCCGCCCGATGCATTTACCGCCTCTCAGTACACCGCTCTCGGAGTAGCAAAATAGACTGGTAGAGCGAGAAGAAACTGTCCACTGCCCAGAAAGGGGCGGGAAAATATACTTTGGTATATTTGGTCTGCCCAAGTATACTCTATCTGCACTTATATTATAAATGACACCATTATTGGCATTTTCCAGAAATGTTTTTTTGGTTACAAGTTATTATTTATGTTATAAGTTTAATTAGACTTGCTTGCAACGACCATGTGCTCTTCCTCACAACTCCATCATTTGGTCATGGATAAGTCATGTGATCTCTGATATTGGTTATGGCTGCTGTATGCTTGCGGCATGGCTTGCTGCCGAGTTCTGACATAATGTCTTAATCTCTGTTATCTTGCTCATTCTCTTTTAGGGCACAAAGTTATGGATCATAATGGAGTATTTAGGAGGAGGCTCAGCATTAGATTTGGTGAGTTGTATGTAATCTACATCATAATTCATCCTGTTCATAATGAGTATTCACGTAGAGTATACAATAGTGGCCTTACATGTACACTGTCCCCTCTGACACAGCTGGAGCCGGGGCCACTGGACGAGTCCCAGATTGCTACTATACTGAGAGAGATTCTCAAGGGGCTTGAGTACCTGCATTCAGAAAAGAAAATTCACAGAGACATTAAAGGTACCTTAATAATGTTGTGAACATGTAGCATTCTTAAAAATGCTTTTTTGAATTGAACCATATCAGTTCAGACATGGAGATTCAACAAAAAGCATAATGTGTATATTTACTTGTGCAGCTGCTAATGTGCTGCTGTCAGAGCAAGGTGACGTGAAGCTGGCTGACTTCGGCGTAGCAGGTCAGCTTACAGACACTCAGATCAAGAGGAACACATTTGTCGGCACTCCGTTCTGGATGGCACCCGAGGTCATAAAACAGTCAGCTTACGATTCAAAGGTCAGAACCAATCACAGCCTCCGATCATGTCAGATCTGATCATAAACTTATGATCAAAGACTGACATGGAATGTTAATGCATTTGGAAAAGACAGCGATAATATTTTATCTCCTCTAAAATGTTATACAATTTCCTTGTTTCTGTATCTGTAACAAGTCACTCTGTTATTAATCAACTTCAGTCACTCTGATCCATATGATGTCCAAACCTGCACTACTGTAATGACTCGCACTAAACTTCCTGATTGTTCAGAACACTATGAAACATGCATTGTTGTGTAATTTGCTCATTTTATGTAATGACTTGGTGGATGATATAACCATGGAGGAGACTTCTCTCATTCTATACCTATTAATAAAGAAAGTCTTTGTTTTGATTCAAATGATTTTTTTTGTCAAGTACTTAACCATACACAATATTATATGCAATAAAATGCTTATTCGACTGTCCGTGAACAAAAAAATGTAAAAAATATAAGATTTAGAAAGATTTCACTAAAATAAAAGGATAATTGCACTCGAAGAATTAAACTAAATATAGAATTTCCATTAAAATAAATATAAAAATGTAAAAATTTGAGATTGTATATACAAGTAAAATGGAATGAAAATAAAAGTATATGTAAATTTATTAATTACACATAATGTGCAAAATGTAATCGTGAACCGAGAAGTATAAAAATATAGAAGGATAAAGATATGATGTGGATATGACTGCATGTGAAACATGAAGTATGAAATAAAATGATTGCAGTGTTTTTGAGTTTGATTTGGTAGTTCTGTGTTTGTTAGTATATAGTATATAAAGTCTGGGTGGGAAAAACATTTTTTTTCCACTTTCTCAAATTTTTTCTTCAACTGTAATAATTTCATTATGAAGATTTGTATGGTTTTGAACTGCAGTGTGCGTATTTATGCCTCTGCCACCAGGTGGTGGCATTATGTTTTTGGTTAGTCAGAAACTATTTATATGGAATTAAGCAGAGATTTTAAAAAGAATCTAAGAAATGCTTTCATGCCTGCTCAATGACCACCAAATGCTAACTGTTTTTTCCTTTTTACATTTTAATATGGAACCTGCCAGTGCAGGAAACGTGAACAGTTTTTGCACTAAGTGCTCTGCTTGTGTGTTACAGGCAGATATCTGGTCATTGGGTATAACAGCGATAGAGTTGGCCAAGGGAGAGCCGCCCCACTCTGACCTTCACCCCATGAAGGTCCTATTTCTCATCCCAAAGAACAACCCACCAACTCTGGAGGGAAACTACAGCAAACCACTGAAAGAGTTTGTAGAAGCCTGTCTCAACAAGGAGCCAAACTTTGTAAGCATTCGATACCTTACTGCTGTTTACATCTACACGTAAAGGCCAATGTGCTCTTCATTTAAAAGCTTTAACTCATTCTTGTACTTATAGACTTAAGTCTTAAAATACTTCCTATAGAGTTATGCTCCTTTTAAGCGGGCTGCCTATGTTGTATCTTTCTCTCTGCAGAGACCTTCAGCTAAAGAGCTGCTGAAACATAAGCTTATTGTACGTCATGCTAAAAAGACCTCGTACCTCACAGAACTCATTGACCGGTACAAGAGGTGGAAGGCTGAGCAAAGTCGAGACGATTCCAGCTCCGATGAGTCTGACCCGTAAGCACAGTCACATTTTTAAGTTTCTGTGTATTTTGAGCTATATAATTTAATTAGCATTAATTCAGGTAACAGGTCGTGTAGTTTGGCATTTTCAGAATTTTCTGAGTTTTATTACACTAAAATGAATCATACCAGTGAGCCTCATTGTAATATATATTATTGGTTAGCATTTTGTTTTGCTACAGGTCCAATAGTAATATTTTGCCCTTTTTTGGAGTTCCGATTAAAATCAGTCTCTGTCTTTTATTCAGGGAACAGGATGGACAGGCCTCAGGTGGAAACGACTCGGGAAACGATGACTGGATCTTTACTATAAGAGAGAAAGACCCCCAAAAAATCCAAAATGGGATCATGCAATCAGCCGAGCTGGACCACACCAAGGTGAAGAGAAGAGAGAAGCTAACAGCATTGTATATTTGCTTTAGGGGTACATTAGGGGAAGGGGGTTAGTGTCCTATGCTGTAGGGACACTTGGAAAATCTGTACTAAAATGAATAAGACACAGGGAGGGGGAGCACATAGAATGCTTTTTGTACTGGACTCATGAATGGTTGGTTATTTATATACAATCAGTAAACATTATTTTGATCACGATTATTATAAAACCATTTTTTAAATACTTTTAATAATATATGTATTTTTAAACATTCGTTTTTGCTGAATCACAACAATTCAGATTAATGATGCATTAGTGGTTCCCTTTTGGGGTTCCATTTGAAATGTGATACATTACATCGTCTTTGCTGGAATACTACCTCATCTTTAATGCTCTGTGCATAAATGCTGTAGTGTCAGGTTTTTTTCCTTTCTTTTCTTTTAATCCCCATAAGTGACCAAAGCCCGAGGTCATGTGGAATTTATAAAATCAATCCCAATAAAAACATAATTCTCTCTCTCTCTCCTTTTCTTTCTCTCCCTCTTTCTCACTGTCACTGTTGTTGTCTTTTCCACAGGTACAGAGCAGTACACAAATGCCCTTGTCCCAGAGCTTGTCAACTATTATATCTCCACTGTTTGCAGAAGTAAGAACTTAATCACACATTTATTTACCTATTGGATTTGAGCCACACATTTTTGGGGGTATTAAAAACTCACTCATAGAAATTGGTGTTGCATGCAGACTCCACCATTATCATCTGCTTTCACATAAAACACCATCTCGAAATATACAGTGTGTAAAAATATGAAAACTTGCCAGTGCTCCTTTAATGCATAAATAATAATTTCCTCTCTCATTGCTGTGCAGTCTCTTTCTAGAGAGGCTTGTGTATGGAGGTCAAGTAAACAGTAAATACTGGACCTGTAGCTGTTGAGTAACGAATGAGATTTAACAGTTAACCACTTGCTCTGCTTTCTTTCACCTCCAGCTGAAGCAGAAGGGTGAGGCTAGTAATGGAAAACCTGAGGCAGTGGAGGAGCTGAGGGAGGCCATATTCCTGGCAGAAGAGGTGTGCCCAGGCATCTCAGACTCCATGGTCACAGAGCTAGTACAGAGACTGGAAAGGTATGATTTATTAAATAATGTTTAGTTTGTTACATTAAAACTTTTAATATTGTAAGGCTTTGTTTGTAGAGACGGACCTAAGTAATAGTGATAGGAAGTTCGGATCATTTTACGAACTCAGATCTTTGAGTCTTGTTCAGCAAAATGAACAAATGTTTTTTTTTTTTTTTTTAAAGAGTAATTTCGTTCATTTTAGCAAATGGTAATTAAAATGTTACATGTTACTTCCCTAACATCTACTACTTACGCAAACGGTGATCACACAACAAACAAGACTGAAATGTAACGTGTGATCGTTTGTGTAAGTAGTAGATGTTGGTTTAGTCTACAGTTAGCACACTTCACCTCTGACAGCCTGGAATGAGAATTGATTAGTCCTTTCGAGTCTTTAGGTTTTTCGAGTCGTTCGTTCATCATGTGACAGCCCTATAAGCTTAACCTATGCATAGGTTGTAACCTGAGAGATGAACGAATCACTTCTTTTTCCGGCTCAAACTGCATTGGTTAAGCTTGTAGAGCTGTGACCTGATGTACGAACAACTTGAAAAACCAGAGGACTCGAAAGGTGAACTAATCAATTCTCTTTCCGGATCAGACTGCATTGGTTGAATGACCCATAACTACCAAGTAAGCATATAGAATTCTTCAGTGGTTATAAAATGAACAGAAAGTCAAAACATTTGGAGGGATGAATGGTCTATAAGGACAAACCACACAAGAGTTTTGATCATCTTTGTATGTACATAAATTTTTCTAATGGCAAATCGTTACATTTGACACAATAAGATTTTTATAGGACTACTCAACTGAGAAAGCAAAGTGACTGCTATAAAACGAATAAGGTTGGGAATCACCAGGGACCCCCGTTTGTATTTAATCCCCCCAAGCAAGAAGTGCTTCCCTGTTTATCAACACAAATAAAAATATTTGTCATATTTTATTTCTTGCACACAAAGCTTACGAATAAATACTATTTCTTCCATCTGGATAAGCATCTAACATGACTGAATGGAGACAGTATGTATTTTTTTACCTTTAACTGGTAATGACAATGACTAATGCATCTTGAAGCGGTCATGATTAGTTTTGCAGCAGTGCTTCACTTTACCACTTTTGAAATGTCAACAAATTATGTATGGAATTTGACGTGATGAGAATAAGTACATACTGTATTTCTCTTTGTACATAATTGCCTTTAACTCTTGCCTTTCTGAGCAAGTGTCTTTAGCTCTATAGCGAGTCTTTGATATGATGAGCTTCCTTTAGCTGAGTAATTGACATTAATTCATGTGTGACTGCTGTGACGGCTGACAGTCTGCTGCTTCAGAAGCTGAGATTGTTGTTTTAAAAACTATAATTACTAAACGGTGGCCATTTTAAATACATCATCAGTTTTACTGAGGTTCTCGGGTCTGCATCTGGAGGACCAGTTGTAAGCCTTGCTCTGGGTAATGTCAGGGGTTTGTTCATTCATAGTAATGATGTAGTGTAGTGTTTAGGATTAGACCCTGTTCTTGCCGTCCTGTTTCTTTTCCTACTAACCACGGGTATGTTCTGTCTGGCAGGTTTGCAGTTCCCCGGGCTTCATCTCACTGACTGCTTGCTGTGGATTCTCCTCTCTCTGCCTCTTAGTGTAGCCCCTCTCACACACGCACTCACTCAGCCTGTACCTGGCACACTTTTTTTCTTCTTTTTTTTTTTCTTTTTTTTTTAACATATCAGGTGAATGGGGAGTGTTGTGGAGGCCTGGCTGGGCTGAGACTCAGACGAAGACACAGAGACACCCCTTCTGAGAGCAGTGCACCTTATTCAGCACACACAGGGGCAGAGCAGCAGGTGGTTGCACCAGCCATGTGCAGGTTCTTTCCAAACTGCATGTGTAAAGCAATTTGCGTCTTAATGACACAACTTAATTCTTAACCGTCTAGCGAGTGCCGATTCAGTTACAACATGAAGACTAAATCAGCCGCCATGTTGTCATTTACACACGATTCATTAATCAATTTTTCACCCTGTAGCTTAAAAGAGATGACTAGTTAACATTTCGGTAGAGAGTGTAAATCAGACCTTAGTTGAAACGCAAGGAGTGGTTATTATATGGTAGGTGTACATGAGTATTTTATTATTTTTATGTAATTTTTTTATTCCGTTTATTCATATCAGCTGGTCAGTTTTAGGTAATATTGTTTTACACTCGTCCCTTCACTAGTGTAATCTTACACTATGGTGCGTTTAATACAGGCTCCTTAAAGTAGGCAAGTCAGTTTAGTTAGAACTTGGATAGTTGGTGCAAACCAGTCATTGAATGTGCAGTATGTGAGATTTTTTATATATATATGTGTGTGTGTGTGAGTGAATCAGTGCTGTAGGGTGGGGTCCCTGCCATGGAGTTGTGATGATCCTTTTTTTTTTGGTTACTCAGGTATCCTGCTCTCAGTAACTGGAGTCTTCTGAGATGCAGACTGAGCGTGCTCGTGTGTGTGTATGTATGTGTGTGTGTGTGTGTGTACATAGGCTTACAAGCTTGTCATGGAGGTACGCTGATGAAAACACTGTGTTGAAAATGGCCAACTGCTCCTGTAGATACTGTTTGTGAAGGTATATATGTAAACTGGCCATCACTGAGATTGCCTTGTTATAATTGATAATTTTTTTTTTCATGCATTGAATTGAACGCTGCCATTGGACCCATTATCGCACATTTTTGTTCTTCCTTACCTTCCCAGTGCCATTCACACTCTCCTATTGTTTTTCTATTTAACAACAGTTCCTTAATCCAACCCTAAGAAAATATATTTATAAAAATTCAGAAGACGTTTTTTTTTTTCTTTTTCTGGTGACCCTTTCATTTTATGGAAAATAATGCTGTATGCTATATATATTTTTTGAAGTTCCAGACTATTTTACCAAACTCTAGTTCTCTTTGATTTGCTGTAAACTTGTCATATGCCGCTAAATCCTCATGTCTTCCTGGAAATCGAAACGGTACAGGGTGTACCAACCGCTTGAATTGCACTTAGGTAACTGCCTTCTTATGATACATGAATTAGCCATAAGCATGAGAATTGTACAGTGCATTTCACCTCCAGACCGCTGATGTGAGCCCCATCTATGACATCCATGAAGACTAGCGTGTTAATGCACAGCTCACTTTAGTGCATTTTAGATCTGTTCATTGCTCATGTACATGTAGTGAAAAACTAGCATCGACAACTGTGTTGTGGTAGAACTGCACTTGAGCTAACTCTAAATCTTGTTTTAAACTGTAACTCGACAATGATGCATTTATTCACCAGTTTTTAAAATGCTAATCCAGTGATTAAAGCCGTAGCTTAAAAACAGCATGGGGATCTGAGCATAAGGCAGTTCTAGATAAAGCTTTTTTCTAATTGTTTGGGGACATGGATGCTATCACAAGCATGATGAATATGCATGTGTGTAGCAAGTGTTTGAAAATCTTGAAATCCAGCTGTTTCGATTCATTTTAATAGGCTTGATGCTAATATTACTCAAATTTGAATTTTAACGCTTTTTAAATTGCACACTGTTCTAATTACAGTTTGGGAAATGTAAAGCTTTTTATTCAAGACTAGGAAATTTTTACAATTGAATTACATTAGATCATTTATTATACTCGGCGTAACGTCTGGGTAACTTAGACACTGGTATTAAGGAAGAGATGGAAAACAAGATAATGACCCTGACCATGAAACCACTGAAAGCAAGTTCAAAAAAAAAAGCAAAAAAAAAAAAAGTGGTTTGTTTCATGAAGTCAGGTGAAGAGTAATGTTCGCTTAGTTATTGTCTGAGTCATAATGAGACATTAATACGGCATAAACGACTACAGATGTACAGTTGACCAAAACTCATGACTAGTTTGGATTAATTCATTTTAAAATGAACAGAATTCTTTACTTTCTTTTAATCAGACTGATTAATGACAAGGCTTAAAGACACAATTACTAATTGATTAAAAGAAGCTACCTTTTCTGCAAGTGAAGCAGTACACATTATTGCTGGTTTAATCTTTAAGTCATTCTGTCTCCAAAACCCACAGGTGAAGAGTTAAGAGGCAGAAATCTGCACTCGAATTAAAACGCTGTCAGCCTGTCTGTTTACCACAAAGTGCTTCCCTCATTCTTGCCCTTAGAGGTTTTTTTCCCCCCCTTTTATTGATATTTGCACCTTTTTTTAGTTTGAGTCTGAATGTGTCCCTGTGTGTAAGCTATAATTTGAATGAGATCACGGTTTGTCTTATGTTTGCGACTGAACTTTCTTGAGTATGGCAATAATTTAGGCTGTCAGGTTTCTCAGCACAGATATATTCTATGGAACAGAATTCAATATTTTTATAAGTGTAAAGTGCAGTATTATGTCTCGAATGAATTACACCATATGCTATCTAACTGATTTTCAAACAATGTAATTTTCTGTAACATTGCTGAGTGTATAGTATTGTACATAATTCTTGCTTTTGTCATCAAATACCAAGGTACTGAATTCCTTGCAAGCTTTCAAGTGATTTTAAGAAAAAAATAAATTGATAGTTTGATTTGCCTGCTGTTTTGTGTTTAAGTGGAAATTAAGTGGTGGATTTGTTTGTTTTTTCTGAGCAGAAAGTGTTTATCCATTAATTTTCATCTAGAATAAGAGCAATTGGCATTTACCTTTTAGAAATTATCACATGCACTTTTTTGATCCAGGCCAGGATTAG
>JAQMYK010000035.1:19571464-19593866 GCA_030014345.1 Clarias buthupogon | reverse complement strand
TTTAAAAAAAAAAAAAAATGTTTTATACTGTTGTGCCATTGAGCAAAGCCCTTAACCCTATCTGCTCCAAGGACGCGGTATCCTGGCTGACCCTGCGCTCTGACCCCAAACTTCCTAACTGGAATATGTGTGTGTGTGTGTGTGTGTGTAAATAATTGTTAGGGTGTGCACATCATAATTACCAAAAAAGTACCATTACAAGTATCAGTTATTATCTTCATATAACAGTTTCTAACGCAACATTTCACAATTATAAAAAGTGTGCAAGTTGTTTCAGCTATGAGCTATGGTGTTCTCTCCATTCATATAAAGCGCAAAATCTTATTCATGTAGGTTGTTTATGTGGGGTAGCCACCTGAACATTTTGAATAATAATTAAAAAATATAAATGGCCTGGACACAAATTCTGCTTGGATTACAAACATGTCCAGTCATTTGGTATACTAGAAAAAGTACTGAGAACATATTTTGAGACATTGTAACCTCCCTCAACTTGTTCCTCCCTTTACAGGGTATATTATTACACATAATATGACAACGCTTTCAAAGAAGAAAACCAATTTTATTAAATGCTCAAGTTAAGATTTTGATTTGATGCTGGGATGTGGCTCGGTTGCACGAGTGGTCACAGGTTAAGTGTCAATGAGGAGAGTGGCACTAGTCAAACAGGTCCGTCACTTATCAGTGCAAATACACGGAGGTCACTGAGGACACTGAAGACTAGAAAGAGACAGAGAGACTAAAAAAAACAAACAAAAAACAAGAGGGCTTAGAACAGAATACGTTCTACTAAATATGAGCACGACAAATAATATGCAATTAACTGCTAAGGGTTTAACTTGATATTATTATTATTATTATTCCCTGAGCAACATTCACAAAATCAAATAAGGAACACAAGCTCAAGTTTTTAATTTCCATTTTCTTTCAGCTTGTGTCTCTCTCACCCGTGATGAGTAGAAGTCATGCATCCTAACACCAGATCAAATTGCGACTACTTTCTGAACGATAACAGAACAGCTGTGAAATAACACCGGAGTCAACGACGCTAGAGTTATAGCGTGTTAGTTAACTTTATAACGCAAAAAGAGATTTAAATACATAATAAACATACTTAGCTTGTTTAGCCATTTAAAAATGAGTTAAAATAATATAAACAACTACCAGGTTAATGTAATCAATCAGTACATATTTCGGTAACCTTAGCCACCGTCGGTTCGGTTAAATTTGCAGGTAACGTTAACTAGCTAACGTTAACAGCCGTTTAAAACGATAACATGCGAACATTAAATTCGAAATCGCACATTACACAGAGGGCCAAATTCATTTTTTTATCTAATACACTCAGAGTTAGCCTGTAGCTAGATAAAGCACTAGTTAGCTTAGCCAATATTGTTTAAAATACACACAGCGTTAGCTGGATAACTAAAGTTAGCTAACAGCTAAAAACAAAGCCGCCGTATCCAGGAAACGCAAAGACATTAACCCAATTCTAGCTTGTTTTCCAATCGCTAAGCGGTTGTACCAAAACCTAACATTTTGTAATTTTTTTTGTATTGCTCTCTAATTAAATAGTGTGTTCTATGTTGATTAATCGCACATATTTTAGTTACCAAAAAAAGCGAGGACGGACCTACAGGCCTCTTCAGTCAGGCCCTGAAAAACAAAACTGCTAAGGTTAGCCAGTTCCGCAGCATGCTAGCTAACGTTATTTGTAAAACGATACACATTAACGCAGGTTTAAAAAAGAAAGATAGGAATGTACGTGTGCCTGGATATAGCGTGAAATTTTTAATTGCATTTTACCATGTTTAACCTGGTTATAGATAGTAAATAGGAAGAGGATAAAAACAGTGGCCTAGAGAACGCTGGACATCCCCGGACCTCGAGTGGCACATGGTGCGGGTAACAGAGCAGACAAGCGGCGGCGAGGCTAAGAGAGCGTCCGGCTGTTGGGCTTACCTTCAATTAGTACAGGCTCTACGGGTATTCACTCCGGATACACTGTGGAAATACCTAATATAACCAGCTGGACCAGTTATGCATCGGTACTCGACATGCTACGAAAAATACTCCTTTTTGAAGTCGTGCGCGAGTAATTATAAAGAAATGGTGCATTAAAATGGATATTACCCACGGCTAACATTGGAAGTGCTAGGCTGCTGGGTTTTTTTAGTTCAGTCCTCGGTAGACTCCTCACAGCACCACTATCGGCACTGCGGGGACATGACAACACCGTAAAGCTCGACAACAACCTCTTCTACCATATTGGAAGTTGGGCTAGGTATTAACTACAGGCGAAATGCCGAATCAGTATGCATTTCCATTTCACTAAAGTGTCACAGGTTTGTCTGACAGATGATGTCCTGTAATGTCCGGCATCTAGAAAGTTTGAGTGTGTTCTGTAAAGCATTTTGTCAGGCTGACTGCACGTCCTCGCTGATGTCGAGCTAAGTTGTGTCTGTGTGAGTGTGTGTCTGTGTATTAGTCACTGCATGACAGAACAGCTCCGTTCTTTCTTATTGACCAGGAGCACTTTTTCCTCCAAGAGGTGAGAGCTGCAGGCATTACACACATCCACTGTGGGCTCCAAGCAGTCTCCTTGTTAAGTTATTACAAATGTAAAATCTCTGCTCTCTTACTCTTTCAAATCTTTATTTCACCCACAAATGTGCATTTATTTCGTTAATTATCTTATATATGACAATCACATTTTTTGTAAAATAATTTCCAAGCATTTTCTCCCAATGTTATTACCTAATTTTACTTATTTACAATATGGTGATAAAATGTGTCTAGATAAAGGTTAAATTATACCTTTCATTTATCCTGATCTTTTAATAAATTATCTTTTACAAATGATTCGATTTTTCAATAATTCAATAACACATTTGCAATAATAAAGATTTTCAATGACTCTCCAGCTATTAAACCATAAAATAGATAGTTTAAAAACAGTCATTAGGTTTAAGAGAAGTACCTAAATTGTTAAGTTTTAGGAAAAAAAGAAGAATTATTGCTTAAACTATTGCTTGCACCTATCCGGGCCTCGAACCAGGAAAGTGGAACAAACACACACACATGATGTGCCTGACTATTTATTAACAGCAAAGATAGCATATTTAAGTTTTTGGCCAGGTGTCCTGTGTCATGTACATGCCATAAATCAAAGAAACAAGTTATTAACATGTAAGACACAGACAGACAATAGGAAATACATTAGCATTTTTCAGTTAAACAAATCGGTTCCAGCAGACATAAGCTGTTTGTATGCACTGTATATTCGTCAGGAAGTGTTTCCATATAAGCAATCAGGAAGCACAATGAGGGTGTTGTTTTATAGCCATAGAGGCATGGGAAAGTTCATACATCATATTACAAAACCTTACAGCAACCTTCTTTAACTTCTTTAAAAGAATATCTTCTAATAAGTTGATGTGGATATAAATCATATATTACAACAGCACCACGCATGTATCTTGGGTCAAAATAAAGACGTGTCAAAAAGGCTGCACAAAGCCAAAACAACTCCAAATACAAATATTGAGAGCACACTTGTCCTTTTGAGAGCCTGTAACTTTACATCAGTTGGCTAATACAATTTGGTCGGCACAAGGAGATTTGATAAGAGAAAGCAAGGCAGCTAATGATATTACAGTGCAAATGCATATGCAGTACTGTGCTAAAGTCTTGCACATATGAAAAGAAATGCTGTAAAGCAAAGATTTCATTATTCTAATCACAAAATATGAGGAATTCTTGTAAGATTTTGCCCTCTCTGGTAGTAAAGTGCTATGGCAACCTGCTTGTAGAAGAGCACTGTTTCCCACCACTTATGTGATTTTTGGCATATCTGATGGTTTTAAGCACTACTAATTAGGAGGAATTCAAGGCTGACCTCCAAAACTCAGAGTCTGCATTTACTATGATGCCTACATACTCAATGGTGTTGTGGTATTATGGTAGCATGGGGGCACTGTAGTTGCGTCTTTGAAAATATAATTATCTTATTTTTTCACTTTTTTTTTTTAGAATTGTGTTTATAAACTTTATCATTATCATCAGCATGACTGTAATTGCTTACCATGTAAAAAAAAAAAAAACAGCTTTTGGTTGCTTTTCTGCAGTCACAGTGTGCTACTGCCTCTAAGCACATGTAGCGTTGCTAGACAAAACAACCTACTAACTGTACCTACAGTGCAGTGGAAAACTATTTTCCCCTTCCTTCCTTTTTTTTTCTTTCCCATATTTGTCATATTTAAATTATTGAGATCTTGAAACAATATAACAATATTAATATTACATAAAGATACCGCAAATAAATAAAATGCAGTTTGTAAATTATTTCATTTATTAAGGAAAGAGCTGTCCAAATCTGCTGAATCCTATGTGGAAAAAGTAATTGCCCCTAAATCTAATAACTGGCTGTTTTCAACAACTGCAATCAAGCTATTGTTACAACTGCCAATGAATCTTTCACATCGTTATGGAGGAATTTTGAGCCACTTATCTATACTGAATTTTTTTAATTCAGCCACATTGGAGAATTTAACCTGTTTAAAGTCATGCAACAGCATCACAATCACAAGACTTTGATTAGGCCTCTCCAAAAACACATAATTTAGTTTTTTGAGGTGTTCAGAAGTGGACTTTCTTGTGTCCTTCAGGTCATTGTCCTGCTGCATAACTCAAGTGCGCTTGAGCTTGAGGTAACAAACTGAACCGGCCAGACATTCACCTTCAGAATTTATGGTTCCAGTAATTATGGCAAGTCTCCCAGGTCCTGAAGCAGCCCCAGACCATCACATACCCCCACCATGTTTGACTGTAGGCATGATCTTCTTTTTGAGAAATGCTGTTTTATTTTTATTCCACAGAATATTTGCCCAAAAGTCTTGGGGATAATTTTGGAAAATATGAGACCAGCCGTTGCGTTTTATTTGGTCAGCAGTAGCTTTCGCCTTGGAGCTCTCCCATGGATGCCATTTTTCCTCAGTCTCTTTCTTATTGTTGAATCATGAATACTGACCTTATCTGAGGCAAGAGAGGTCTGCAGTTCTTTAAATGTTGTTCTGGGTTCTTTTATGAGCTCCTGGATGGATTACATTTATAACTCGTTGTTGTTGTGCTCTTAGAATAATTTTTGCAGGCCGACCACTCCTTGGAAGGTTCACCACTGTTCCAAGTTTTCTCCATTTGTGCATAATGTTTCTCATCGTGGTTCGCTGTAAACCTTCCCAGACTGATAAATGTCAATTACTTTGTTTCTCATCTGTTCTTTAATTTCTTTAGATCGCTGCCTGACGTGTTACTAAAAAAAAAAAATCTTTTTAGTGTGACCAGGTTTATTTAAATGATTTCTGGATTTTACAGTAATCAGGCCAGAGTGTGGCAAGTAAAATTTAACTCAGCTTTACAAGAAATGTGGCTAATCATAGTTCATTCATGATTTAGCATTGGGACAATTACTTTTTCGCACAGGGCCATGTAAGTTTGCACAGTTTCTTTCCCCCTAATAAATGAAATCATCTGAATTTTGTATTTAGTTGGTTTATCTATGTGAAATATTAACATTTGTTTGATGATCTGAATAATTGAAGTGTGAAAAATAAAATAATAAAAAACAGGACAAGGGCAAATACTTTTTCATGGCATCTTAAATTCATACAAAATACTCTCTGCCCACTGATTTCTGTTTGTGTTGTATTGTTTTGGGTTTTACGTTACCCAATCTGTAATCTGTGTAATGTGCCTGTGTAATATATCTGTATATTTTGTTTGCCCAAGCAGTAGGAGCCAGTAAGACTGTAAGCACACTAGCAAAAATACATAAAAACACATCTACACACAGTGGTAAGGAGAACAATATAAAGTGCTGTGAAGTGCCAATATTTCATTACCACATTGGTACATGGCTTTGGTCCAAATAAAACCTTACTGTTTCAGAACAACAATGTAACCTTCAGTGTCCAGGAGAGGTGTTTGGCTGTTTTTTTTTTTTTTTTTTTTTTTTTACATTTTGTTAGTTTACTTTCTGTCTTGTAATGATCAGAGGTGGCAAGTAATGAAGTACAGCTACGTCGTTACTGTGCTTAAGTATTTTATTTTATCGAAGTATTTTCCGTATGTGGTACTTTTTCCTTCTGCTCACTTCTGTTTACACTTTCACACTCACCATATCAGAACTGAGCTACACCCCACATGGGAAACACAGGGGGAAAAAAATTACACCAATCCTAGTTCACATGCAGGGTATTAGAAAACCGCTGATTGTTTAATGCACCAAAGTGACTTGTCTCTGTGCTGCAGACTTTTCTGGCTTCCTTTTCAAGACTCTCTAACAGATGCACTTATGGTGAGATCAGAAGTATTGTCGCTAACTAGCAAAAGAGTTGTAAACTCTTGCATGTTTTGTGTTTCACCCAAATAATATTTAAGCTTTTATTGTTTTGGTTCATCCTTTAACCTCATTGCATTCTTTATTCTTGCAGTATGCCCATATTTAATTCCAGGGACTTGCATAGGAATAATGGTAGCAACTAGCATAATATTGTTTGTCCTGGAAGAAGGTCTTCCCACACTGTGTTTATGTTGGGTCCAACTGGATCCCAGTCTTAAAGCATTTCTCTACTTTGTCTCTCTTCTGGTTTGTTTACTGCCGCACATTCTTCCTCTCTCTTGGCCACCTGTCACAGTGAAGTCAGACTTCTTTCTTGGCCAAAAAATTCTGGATGTGATCTTTGTTTTCTGAGGTGGTGTATGATCTATACAAACTAATTTCCCACCAGCATCAGCAACTGACTAGGAATCTTTTTTTTTTTGACAGAAGTGCATGAAACAAAATGATCTTTAAAATTATATGAATTAATTTAGGGATTAGGTGTAATGTACTTAAGTAATAATTAGATGTCAATTATAAAGATGAAAATGATTTCAGTAATTGTTGACTCTGTTTTTAGAGAAACAGGATGTTTTGAAAAATATTCCTAAATATTTGTTGTTGTTATTATTTCTGTTTTGCCTCATCAACAGCTTGCAGGTACAGGATAGTTTAGCCACTGGAACCAGTTTGATTCCAGTTCCTATGACGTGTCTATCTTTGTGAGTTTCCTTTACATTCTGATAAGTGTTTCCTGGAGCACCACCCAAACATTTTTGAATCCTCTTTTCCATTCCAGTGAAAACAAGTAAAACAAGTAATTAGTTGTCCAAGCATTATATAGTAATGCGTATCCCTTTAGTATTGAACTAAATATTTATTTGCATGTGTAAAGTGTATTTTTTCGTGATTGCCTGCTAACAGATTCAAGGCCAGCTTTATATCCAACCACGTTTAATAAACTGTATTTTATAGATTTATGCAAACCATTGTTTATTTCGAAGATTCTTTTAAATAATTTAAGCTAACCTGTTTAACTTTTAAACCTGTTTAACTTTTAAACTCTCAACACTGACATATGTTTTTCACATTTTTTCCCCGTAAATTTATCCTTGTTTCTGCATAATTCTATGCACAATACTTACCAATTACAAAGTAAATTGTAACACATGCTTTGAGAGTTCATTTATAAAAAAAATAAAATAAAAAAAGACAATTAACATAAGTATTATTACACGTTGAGCTCCGGCACATCCTACTCCTTTCGACGGTCATTCAGATGCTTCTGCAATTTGATTGCAGTCCATTTGTGCTTAATTGAGTTTATTTAACATAATTAGGAAAGGAATGCACCTTAAAATGTGCGAAAACTTTATGTCGGCACTGAGTATCTTTCTGATACACTGCAGAAAGAGCTGGATTAAGCTGACAGAATAAAGAAAAAGCCCTTGTACAGAGAGGTTAATTTCAGTTAAAATGTCCTTTAAATGTTGGCTTGTAAAAATAGCTGAGTTTAGGCCGGTGCAAGCCTCATTTCTCAGTACATTTTGATTAGTCTGTTGCATACACACATTATTCCTTGTAGGTTCTGGAATTTCAGACTCTGTGACTCATCTGTCATGAAGTAGGCAGCAATGGACACAAATACCCGGAAAAAGCAACTATTGAAAACAAACAAATTTTCCGCAAGGCAAGTGAAGCCACGCCAAGCCAAGCTGGACAGCAGACACAGTATTACCCTCTCCCACATTTGGAACACACCCCCGGTCCCCTCCCTGACAGACAAATAAATGCACTCCAGTTTTTAGAATATATTTATTATTATATAAATATATATATACTGTATAATAAAACAAAGCAAATTAGCAGCTACATATCAAGGAACATAAAAAAATAAAATAAAAGTGTATTACAATTTGCCCCGTAACCCCTCTTTTAAAGCTCTCTCCAGTGTTTTAAATATTTTGTTAAAAAATGTTTCCTATAAATACACTTTTTATAAAAAATATCTAAAACAAACAGTCCAAATCAAGAAGTTTGGGCAGTATGCTGTGTAGCTGATATAATACTTTAGCTTGTTATTCAGATTCAGGGGTTACTTTAATGAATCATGGCTGTGTTACTATTCCAAACACTGATTCAACTCAAAGACAAAAACAAGGGAATACTTTTTCTGTTTGTCATGAGCCACATCTTAACCAACAGCCAAGAAAATATGCGTAATGCTAGGGAGTAACTTTAAATAAGTTAGTATCAATGAACTAAAATCACCAAAGGAGAGTAGTGCTTTAATTTCTGTCATGTAAACACCTTATTCACATATAAAATGCATAGATCAGTAAGACTTAACATTTTATCTTACCTCGTTTGCATAAAGACTGTCATCACAGCAGTTTGGAAACTTTTCCAATAATGGATAACATTTCTGTTTTCTACTTTCACAAAGTTTAAGGTTGGGATAAAAACTGCTCATGTTTTTCACTCTGAAATATTTATAGTCATTATTCTCTGGCACGCAAACAAGACCAGCTCCAAAGAAAGCAAATACTGTATTAAAGAAAACCCTGGTAGTAAACTTGTGTGAAGTGAAAGAGAAGTTCTGTGTCCTTGCACTTTTCTTAACTTGTGCAAAAAAATTGATTAAATATAAAGTTAATGCTTTTTTCTATAAGATCAGTTTTCTAAAGCATGTACGTATGTAAAATACAAGTTTCTATCACAAATATTGAAGTTAGCAAGTCTGATTACTCATGTTCTAGGTCTTATTCTTCAAACAGAAGTCAAGACAGAGGGTTCTTCGGGTGAGCAGCTGGGTGGAAGTGAAACTGTCTCAGTGACAGATAGGTTGTGATTGAGCTCTCTCAGTGAGTTCTTAGTACGGCTTATGCAGGAATTCTTAACAATCGCTCGTATATTCTTATTAAACAACCCATACAGTATAGGGTTGATGCAGCTGTTAAAGAAAGCCAGGCTGGTGGCTAGAGGGAAGCCCACAGACAGAACATGCCCCAGAAAGAGTGAGTGGTGCATAGTGAGCTCCATAATGCTAAAGGTGTGAAATGGCGCCCAGCATAGGAAGAAAGCCACGATAACTGCTGATATCATTTTGGAGAAGCCGGAGAAATGTACATTGCCCATCTGCTTCATCTTTATAGCCAATAATATTGCAGTCACACAAACGGTAAGGAATGGCAGAAGGAAGCCAACAATGGTTCGGAGAGTCACTATAGAAAAGTGCCTCAACCTACTGATATGTGAATCTTCATGGAAATTATTGAAACACACAACCCTTTTTTGATAATGTAGTGTTTCTCTAAATATGAGAGCTGGACTACTCAGGAGGCTGGATATGATCCAGATCATCACACAGACTCCCCAGGCCCGCGGCACAGTACGGAACCTTTGGTTCCAACTGAGGTGCACGATAGAAATATAGCGGTCCAGACTGAGCACAGTGAGGAACAGCACACTAGCGTACATGTTCATTGTACACACAAAAGAGTTCAGCTTGCACATCGCCAAGCCAAAGATCCAATTAAAGTCGCGCAGCACATAATCAATGGAGAAAGGTAGGAAAAGGACAAACACAAAATCAGCAATAGCAAGGTTCTGCAGCCACACATTTTTCACTGTCCTTTTGATTTTGAAAGCAGTGATCCAGATCACAGTGCCGTTCCCAATTATACCAAGCACAAACGCTAAAGAATAGATGACCACAGAAATAATATGCAGAGTCTCCTTCTGGACGTAATCCTCTTCTTTTATCTCTTCAAAGTCCCCGTACTCCAAATAGTCATAAGAAACATTGCCATAATCAGTTTTCTCCAGGTCCATCATTTTAGAGATGAGATTATATGACCTTCACTGCAGAGAAAACAAGTCACAGATGTTTTTTTCTTCATCAAGTATTCTAAAAGTAAACATTGGCAACCTTGTAATTCTAAAGTGCAGAAGGTTCTGGTAAATGCCCTGATATGTGAAAAGTGATACACTTGTTAGAGTCGCTAAACTGTTATTTAGTTCTTAATTAAATCTCTGCATGAGCGACTGCAGAAAATGAGTCTTACCTTGTGTAGTAGCACTAATCCACAGTTCTGATCTACCTCTGGGTTTAACAGGTCAGATATTCCCTCTCTGCTGGGTGTTACTGTTTCATTCCACAAAAACAGTCTCAGCCACAGAATAAAACTGAGTGGAAAAAATAGAGAGACAAAGCGTGAAAGAGAGGCTGAGAGAGAGAGACATACAGTAAGTGACAAGCACAGGGAGGTTAAAATGGTGGTACTAACGGAGACATCCTCTCCCATCCCTTGTATACCAGTGTAGAAGTCACACAAAGTGACCCTTTCCTAATCATCTCCACATCCTGTTTTCCTGTCTCCTCCTAACGCATGTTCCTGCTATGAGTTTTATAAATGTTTGTCAGTCAGCTCACCAAACTCCCCGCAGTCAGGAAAGATCTCAACCACAGGCCAGCCACACAGTCAATATATAGTCACAATAGTTTCTCTCCTCCCAGTCATATAATCGTCATTTGAATATCATGCATCTTTCAATTTAAACGCTTTCACATATGTGTGTGTGTGTGTGTGTGTGTGTGTTTGTGACTGTGTCTTTACTGTTGTAAACAGTGGTAAATGTGTTTATACTCATAGGGGAAGCAACCTTCTGACCTGTTACATCACATTTTGTAAATTGGGAAAGACAATAGATGATGTGAGATGGATCGAATAAAATAAAAATAAAAAGTTAATATATAGATTCCTAGATTATTTAAATAACACATTAATGAATAGACTTGATCAAACAAAAAATTGATTTGTTTGATTCATGATATGAGGCAATTCATTACTGATGTCTGTGCTGTCCACTAGTATAACTACATTGAAATTTGAAAGCTGATACGATAACATGACACAATATACATAAGGTTATTCAGTGCATGCACAGCATTGTCTGTGGATGATGTAATGCATTTTCACAGTGATTTATCACAATTTGATAATCAAAGTCAATATTTTTCTTTCTTTCTTAACATATTGGACAGTTTAATGTAATATATGTTTATATGAAAATATTTTTATGGTTAAATAAATTGATAGTAAATAAATTGGATATTAATTAATTTAATCCAAAAGCATGTATTTTTTTCGAATATTATCTGTATATGCATTTTTTTTTTCATCTAAATAAAAATATTGAAATCTTGCACTTGATCTTACAAACACAGCGTGGTGTATAATAAACAGTTAAACATCTGCTATAATCATGATGTAAATGATGGCACGCCTGTTGCATGCACATGCCTCGTTCTGTCCGCTTCAGTGGAGCAGGAAGATGAAGACTAAAGCGGGTGACCGAGTCCGTTATCCCGGTGTAAAAGCCTGGAGATTACAGCGAGCTCACACTGGACTCGTCCATACGACGAGGGGAAAGAAAAACATTGTATTATATAAACACAAAGCACTCACCGATCGGTTCGTTCAGACAGACTCTCTGGAAGTTTCCCTCTTCCGCTTTCAGCTGCCGCGTTAGACTGAATCCTGCGCGCGATGCCTCGAACCCCGAGTGTGAAGGAGGAGAGTCCGCGCGCGCGCAGGGAGACACGTCACACACTGCAGCTGCAGCGGAATGACGAGAGGAATGTCAAAAACACACTCTGCAGGAGGTACACAAAAATCTCAGTGCAGTCCATAAGCAGGCATAACAACAACAACAATAATAATAATAATAATAAAATAATTATTAATAATAAGTACAATCATAATTATAATGATTATAATTATAATAATTATTATTTATAATAATATTATTATCAATAATAATGCTGATGATAATGTGGTCCATGAGGTATTATTGCGACCCCATGGTTCAGTCCTGAGCTAGCGTTACTAACTGTTTCTACAAGGTGGTATCAAAAAGTTTTGAGCCCTGTTTAAAAGCACTGGTTTTTGTTTTTTGTTTTTTTTTGCCATATGTCCTCCCTCAGACCCCAGAGTTTGCTAATCGTTAATGCACAAAATTGTCAAAAACGATGATGCGTCTGCATTTGGTCGAGCTGAGGACCTGCCTCGCATTTTTCACTCGTTGAGACGATGGGCTCTTCTACTGCATGCTGATGGAGTTATTGACAGACTTCAACATGAGGCCTAGGGACAAACTTGGGTGGCAATACTGCACATGTTCAAAACACATGTGAGGATTGCCTGGACTGTTCTGTATCACACACAGACAATGGCAGCAATGTTCCCCGATGATAATCAAGCACAAGTTGCTGAATGGTTTCGACATTTTTGGGGATTGAACTCGTTAAAGGTCTTAGTGATCTCTCGTCATCTTCGAGTGATGTTCTTCCGCTCTTGAAGCACGCGCGCCACTCAAAACACCACAAACGATTTATTGCAGCATCGCCGTGAACTTGACGAATTATCTTATGTAACGTGCAGAATTTGATATTCGCTGTTTGTTCTAACCTGCTGTCCATGAGATATCATCAGTTGCACAGCTTCCGATGTGCAAAGGACAATGTCTTTTGGGACACTGACTTATGAAGGTTGATGCTCCCTGTGGTTGTGTGCAGCCTAGCACTGCCATCTGTTGCCGTGTTACAAAACTAGTCTCAAATCTTTTTGGTACCACCTTGTCCTATGTTCTCTCTGTGTCTGCGTTTCCACAACCTCCAAAATCCTGCCTGTAGGTTGAATGTCTACTCTAAGCTGCCCCTAGGTTTAAATGAACATTGGGCTGCATCCTAAATCCTCAATGTGATCCCACATTTTTCTCTGTGTTTTTCAGTGTACTTTCACTCAAAATTAGAGTAAAGCAAAGAGAAGGAGAGGTCATACTCTTGGGTATGTACAGCGTGGGTGAAAATGAACTAGGAAATATTTAATGGGTATAAAACTTGTAGTATAACTGGAGCACAACCCACTGGTGCACCACCCCATTTTGCTCTTACTGTGCTTGCGTGGTTAGACCAGGATTTTCCAGGAGGCTGGGACAACATGGATGATGAATGGCTTCCAAGAAGTCCAGCTCTCACTCCATGTGATTGTTCTCTGTGGGGCTAGGCAAAAAGCCTCGCACACTGGAGCAGTTGGAGGCACAGATTCAGGAGGTTCTCAGCAATATCACAAATGACTTTCTTTAGAAGAAATTCCATCCCCGGCTGTTTTCTTTCATTTGCTTTGATTTTCTTACGTAATAAAGTACCCTGTATGTTATATTACTATAACATACAGGGTATACTATACGTTTTTATCTACAAAAGAGTGAAGTTTTTATCTACTAAGAGTTTCAGAGTCTGCAGTCTTATCTTACCCTCTTTAGTCATGTACATATCGTGTTTAGACTTGCCTCTTGTGGACAAAACCAGAGGAGCTGAAGTATAAGTGTGCAAAAGCTGTACAATTCAGTACCACGCGTAAAGAGGAGTTTTATACACTTCAGATAAAACAGCTTATGTAACTGGTAGAAACAGGATGTAGCAATAGCTGAATGTTCAGCACAATGTGATAAAAGTACCATTAATTTTATTAAGCCTTATGTAAAATATGAAAATTGATAGCAGAAATCTAAGCTAGAGTTTTCACAAAAGTCAAATTCTGACTACATTGAGCAACAAGTAAAAAAAAAAAAAACTCTGGAGAGAACACAAAAATGAACTTAGCATTAAGTGTTACTATGAGCAAAATGTCTGAGGGTTTGGAATGAAGGGTTTGGGAAAACCAAATTTTCATTTAAGAAATGTAAACTTAAACCATAAGTGTATATCCCTGATACATTCAGTGTGTGATGTGGGAGACTGACTTGTGGTGGGCCTGTCTTTTGGAGTTGGGAAGAAGACACTGTATAACGGGTGTGATCAGTTTAAAAAAAAAAAAAACTCATTGTGGCTATAGTCCAGTTTATACACAGATAGGCTCAGTATACAGTCAGGACTCTGCTTGTGCCTTTGTGAGAGCTGATGACAGAATTAAAAATGGAAACGACAATTACTTGTGTTTATACCCTATATGGATTTGTGTGATGTGACAACACCGAAGTAAAATATTAAATACAGTATTTAAGTTTGCAGTGAGTAAGCAAACAAAGTTTACAATTGCAGAAACATAACTGGAATCAGTTAAACTTGCACAGACCGATAAAATGCAAAACTGGATTTAGGGAAGTCTCTTCATGCCATAATGCTGCTTTTTCCATCTTTGTTCCTTGCAATGCAATTTTAAGAAATATCTGGTGGTTTAATTATTTTAAAACAGCAAAAGTTTCCACTGACTGGCAGTTTCTTAGTTTCTCTATGTATCCAAGAGAGAGAATGTCAATAATGTGAGAAATATTATACTCATGATAGTAGGTTGAAACTCCTAAATTCTTGGCATCCTGTAATGGATTGTCTTCATGCTTTATTATCCTGTATCTTTTTTCTGTACTTGACATGAACTTATGACCTTATCTTTTGTAGAAAATTATACTCCTGAGTACAGCAGAAATATGCTGGCACTGTGGAGTATTATGAGTATGAATCCAGACAGTAGCACAGCTTCCCATTGTTTGGGATCAAGAGAGGAAAATTTTATGGCATAGTTCGTGTTCGTTTTTTGTTTTTTGTCAGGTCTGTCTTAAATCAAAATTGAGGTGCATGTAAGTACATTACTTTGGGTCTAGATCATCAGACATTTTCCTGCTCTGCACATCAACCCTGAAGTTTGTAATCCAGAACGTGAAGCTGGAATTTATTGGAAGTTCTTTCCAGAAGATTTTACTCTGTTAAAGCAGCAAAGGGACGACAGTTGTCAGGTGTTTACATACTTTCAGAAAGCAAATCTGAAATTACTTAACTGATTTGTCCACCTCTTAAAATGACTACTGTTAACCAATTGCAAATTTTATATTTTTCCTTAATTTGACTTTATAATTTTTTGAATTGTAACATTGTAAATAAATATTAGTAATATTAGTTTTTAGATTTATAGTGAAGTACAGTATGTACCATATACTGTACTCTATGAAGAAAGTGCAGGTACATATTGAATAATACAACAGGAATGACAGGAAAATAGCCTAGTGTCTACCGGACACTACACACACAAAAAAAAAATACAAAACAGATGTTACACAGCTGCAAACCCAAAAGATAAGGTCCAGGAAATGCATTAGTCATGCTCTTTCTTTGCACATCAAAAAATAAAACTTTAAAGTAAAATAAAGCATGATATTTTGCAACTTTAAAATAATACAGGTATGAAATAAACCATTTAATATACATATTTACAATGCACTAAAAGTAAATGTATACTTTTACTCAAGTACTCATATATATTAATATTAATAGATGTGCAAATTATGATTATCCAGACTGTCTGTACTTACCAGGGTGTGCCCTAATTCTCCTGGGATAGGCTCCAACATTTTCAGACAATACATTCTTTATGTTTATTTGTGTATTATTACAAATTTATATACAAGATATTATATACTAATTTATATTTAAAGTACACTTTTAGTGAAAGAGTTCTTCAAGGGTTCCTCAAGGGAATCTTTCTGTAACTTTTTAAATGGGTCCTTTGTAAAAGGAAAACAGCCTTTTTTTATGATTCTACATAGGTTTAATGCTTCCCAAGAGACACAACAGAAAAAACTTTCAAGTATTCTAGATTAGATTTTTGAACAGTGTAGTTCATCTTCTTGGATGAGTAGAGTAGACATACTGTACAGTTAAATTTCAGAACTTAATATAAGTCATCACAACATTTTTAACAGTTTGCGTTATAGGCAGTGTTTCAATATGTTTCACAATGTTGCAATGCTCTGGATCCATCAACCACCCCCTCCAGGATAAAGCAACAACTTTATGATTTGAATAAACAAATGAATGTTTGGTATGTGTAGGAAACACTCCATGAATCCAGTGGGTCTTTACAAAATGAAAACAATTTACATCATTAAAAGTCATTCAGATGATTGATTGGATACCCTGCAACAGGTTGGCACCTAATCCGGGGTTTTTGCATTTTCTTGTGCCATACTGTACATTTCCTGGGACAGTCTCCAGGCTCTCTGCACCCCTCTACATAAGATAAGAGGATGGTTAAATGATTCATTTGAAGCTGCAATACAGATTTTAACACTACTGAATGAATGGTTTACATATGTGCTTAATTTTTTAAACAAACTGCAGTGCATATATAGTGCTAGTGTCAGGACATTGGAGGAATAGATTTCTGCAAATAGTAATATATAAAACATAATTCTTTCCAGCTAAATATGATACATTTAAATTCCTGTAGGCTAAAATCAACAACGATTTGTCTTTAACCATTCAATTCAATTCAATTTTATTTGGATAGTGCTTTTTACAATTGACATTGTCGCAAAGCAGCTTTACACAATCAAAAGAATTATTTAAATGTGTATGAAATGTGAATGTATGAATCAAAATGATAAAATTGTCCCTGATGAGCAAGTCGAGGACGATGGTGACAGTGGCAAGGAAAAACTCCCTGAGATGGCAGCAGGAAGAAACCTTGAGAGGAACCAGACTCAACAGGGAACCCATCCTCATTTGGGTGAAAACAGATAGCAGGGATTGATCTGCATCATACTGTGTGAGACTGGAAGTTCAGTATAACAGGAGATGAGCTGTCAGCATCAGCCGAGGCCAGGACCGCCTTCGTGGAAAAGTGGAACCGTCCCCAGTCACCACAGGCATCCCAGGCAGACCACACGGGGCATGCATGCGATGAGATCTCCAACCAAATGCGGGACACCAGGATGAGTCAGACAGGTCTAGGGAGCAGAGGGGGTCTGGATCACTGGCAGCTCAGGAGCAACGTATAGCTTGACACAGAGGCAGGGAGAGGGAAAGAAAGAGAGGGAGAAAGAGAACCATGATAAGCCACACCAAATTACAGTGGTTCCTCGGCATAAAAATACCCCACATTACTAATTTTCACCTTAGCATCGGCATACGACAAATTTTTCGGCATACGAACGAATGAACCAAACCAAACATTGGCTAAGTTGCGTGTACAACGTCTGGAAGCTGTTTAGAACTTGCGTCAGTGGAAAGCCAGGCGAACAGAGTTTATGTAATTTTTTGTGTTTTTTTTTTTTGGTGTATTTTGTGCAAGATTTAGTGAAGACATAGCACCACCTCATGGGTCCAGAAGAAAAGCCAAGAAGAATCATAAATTAAGGTTAAGTGAGATGTCTATTTATTTTTATATTTTCATATTTACATGTCCTTTCTAAATGTTTTGATTGTTTTTATATACAAAAATATGATTATAGTGTTGGAAATTGACACGTTGGTCAGACAAAGGGGTAAGTTAGGAGCAGTTTTGTGACAGATTATACACCACAAGTTTTGACAGCATACTGCACATGCATCAAACTGTGGCCATCTTAAATTGTCCGCTGGGCAGAATTTTATTACACTTTTACACTTAGATATTTGCCTGAAGTTTAGTCTGCACACAAAATTGGACCAAAATGTTGAGTAAAAACGACATTATGAAGAGTTATGTGCTGGATTTGATCATTTACTTTAAAATAAGCGATAATACTGCCATACAGGCAGACATGTACGTATTTTTGGTGGGCTGGAATGGATTATGTGCATTTACATTGTAGAAGAACGGAATCCTCTGGATTTTCACCTTAGCATCGGCATACGACAAATTTTTCGGCATACGAACGAATGAACCAAACCAAACATTGGCTAAGTTGCGTGTACAACATCTGGAAGCTGTTTAGAACTTGCGTCAGTGGAAAGCCAGGCGAACAGAGTTTATGTAATTTTTTTGTGGGGTTTTTTTTTGTGTATTTTGTCATTTTTGTGTATTTTGTATAGATTCGTATGTCGAGGTACCACTGTATGACGAACATCGTGGTGAGTTCAGGAATGTGGGAAAGACACCTTTATGAGAAATGTTTCTGTAATATAATTTTTGTGGAACATTTACTTCCTGCGCTGATCCAATAAATGTGAGGAAAACAAAAAACAAAAAGTTACCTCCTGCCACTTTAAATAAAAATCTCTAATCACCCGTTGAGTAGCCTACCAATGAGTAACGCACATTCTGCGCAAGTGGGACGCAGTCAGTATGCTCATGAGCTCCGCGAGCAGCAGTACTCGCATGCAGCTGAGCTGAGCACCTCCTCGCGCATTGCGCTGCGCTTGAGCTCGCGGCAGAGACCATGTAGCCCTGCTCACACTGATGACACTGTAATGGCTACTCGCAGCATGCATGCGCTCACATAACACTGCTGTTCAACAATCCGACAACTATGCATCATGCATCTGACGCTTCTCTCCATTTTGCTCGTGAGCATCCTCGTTTCCGGGTTGCAGTCATCTGGGAGCACTGCAGCGCGCGGTGAGTACCGGAACGGAAAGTGCTGCTGTCACTCATACAGTTACAGCATGCTGGAGCGGCCGGCTAAACTCTCTCTCAGTGCGTGCGTGCGTGCGTGTGTGTGTGTAGTTTTATTTTGGGTTGGGTTAGGGCAAGGACGTCCTGTATGTGGATGCTGCGGACAGTGAAGGAGCAAAGTGTCCTTAGTGAGGAAGGGAGGGAGACTTGATGCTTATCACAGCCACAGTACATTTATCCTGTGTATGCAGCATGCACAGTATCTGTCCTGCAAAAATATGCATCATCTGAATGCACAGTTATACATGTTCACATATTTACATTTATAAAACCTGTAACATAAATGAACCTGCTAAGAGATAAAACAAATCTGTGTAAAAAAAAAAGTTAATAACTGCAATATTATTACTTCTAGTTATTATTATTATACCTGTATTATTGTGCATGTCGCCTTATCTGCAATCTTTCTTCTTAATTAATCTCTTTAAAAAGTGCGATGACTGTGCTGTTTTTGTTAATGTGTGAAATCATTTTTGCTTGATACATTGTTCTATATATTGTTCATCTATTATGACTCATAAGATTAACGGTGTGATCTTTGCTGCGTGTCTATATATACATGTGTGTCAGTAGAGAATGAGTCTGTTGTGGATGTTGTGGATTCAGTGCGGGTGGAGCAGGATGCCACTGCACCATCTTCAACACACAATGGGAGCACCAAGGAGGCGGAGCACACCATCACGTACCCGTCTCGCCTCATTTACTACCTGAATGAGCAATCTGAGAGCACTTACCATAATCTGAACACTCAGGCCAAGATCCCGGGCCAGCAGGGCCAGGTGAGTGTGTGTGCGTTATTGTCTTGTTTGAAATAATTGATGCAAATTTAATTCCGGTGCATTTTGGTATCTTTGTAATAGCCTTGCTCAGGATGTCAAGGCTAGAGATATTGAAATTAGAGATTAGACTGCAGTATTTTTTTTCCTCTTGGGGAAATCTGGCTTTTTTTCTGTCTGGTAGCTGGCAGCAGCTAATCTTCTTGGCAAGCTGCATGATGCAGCGCTCAGTTTACTGCAACGCTGTAAAGTGTAGCTACGTTATGTTTAGATTTTGTGTTTCACTGGCTGTGTTAAATTTATCAGATGGGATTCTTGACTAAAAACACGTCCTTTTCATGCTCACTTCTTTAGGTCGTCCATTTGGCTCAAGCCAGTTTTCAGCTTGAGGCTTTTGGATCCAGATTCATACTAGACCTCATATTAAACAAGTGAGTATTAGTATGTATGGCCCTCTATTCCTAACTTACCTTTAAATCCTTGTTTCTATTCAAAGTGGTGTTATGGCATATTTCACAATGTAGCACATAGATTTTGTTTTGTGTTGTTACATTCACTACACACATGAAGTCATGCATGAGACATAGTCTATTAGGTTTCACATTATCTCAGCCTGGTCAATACAATACTGTCAATGTGCTGTGGCTCCACAGCTAAAAGACATGGTTATAGTTCAGACGTGCTGTGTCACAGGAACTGGCATTCAAATATGTCTGCACAGTGTAACGTTATTGTACATGGGTGAGTAAAAAATGATCTTATATTAAAACTCCTGTTGGCTGCACTGTCTTATCAGCACTTTTGTTTCAAGGCTACTGTTTCCCCAGTCACTGCTGTGCAGGTGTGAATATGCTACATCTGTACATTTCTAACGACTGTGAGAGCAAACATGTATGCCCCATGTGGTTTGTCGACGTACCTGATGCTGAAACAACTCATGGAAGAGAATAAACAGAAGCGTTCGTATATAACTAAATTTAGACCGATACTCTAAGGAAGGTGAAAGTTTCTTAAAGAAAATCATTACTGGTGATGAGACACGGATTCATCACTACGAGCCTGAGAGTAAATGGCAGAACATTGAATTGAAACATCCTCAATTGCAGACCAAGAAAAAGCTTAAAAGTCAACAATCAGCTTGAAAAGTGATGCTTAAAGATTTCTGGGATTTTCAACAGCCAGTATTGGAACATTCTCAGGAAAAAGAGGAGCTGAAGCCTAAACCTTGGATTAAATGCACAGGACTGCTATCCAAGGGTGTTGTGGTCTTGCATGACAATGCACGTCCGCACACTTGTGCCCACTCGGTTGACACTTTGCCAAAACCTCATTTTGAGGTGTTAAAGCTGACTATAGTCCTGATCTTGCTCCATTAGACTTGCATGTGGTTCCCTGAATACAGCCCTATGAGGAGAAGATTCACTTATGATAAGGAAGTGAAGACAGTGGTGCATTCATGATTTGCAGCTCGGCCTAAAATATTTTTTAAATGAGAGAATACGAAAGCTTGTTGACGGATGGACAAAGTGTATTATGTGAAAGCATGGAGATTATGTCAAAAAATGATGTATAATTTTTGACTCACCATCATAGTTTTAAGCTTAATCATAGAAGCCTGCGGTATGTAAATGAGCGTGCTAACAAGCACGAGACAGACACAGATTTGTGTTGCAATAGGGAAAGTTGTTTTATGTTGCAGTAGGAAAAGTTGCTCTGTAATTAAATAGCCCTGAATTTAGCAATACAGTTGCAATATTTTTTAGTCATAATGTGAAGCTCTGCCGACTAAGCAGAATGCTTCTTACTATAGAATCCTTGATGTGGAGAGAGAAGTCTGAGTTAGACTCCATTATGGCTACATAATCACAGTGTTTGGTGATTTACAGATGCCACTCTGAGCTGAGATGACACTGAATCACTGAACATTGTAGTGTGTTTACTGTTGAAAGTTGCAGTTCACCATGTAAGTGTCTTTAACGAGGCAGGCACAGTGGATGCAGAAAAAAAGACGTCACCCTCCATCGGCAGTTCCAGACTTGTTGTTCTGTTTCCCACGTACTGTATAATATGCTGTTAGATGAATGGTTCAATAATAAACTGGAACTTTTAATGAGGTAGAAATCCAGTACATGATCAATATTAGATGTTGCCAGACATGAATGATGACTGTTGTTCTTTCTTTACTTAAATGTTGCTCATATTACATGCCCGTTATTGTCAGAGCGAATGTGTGTGTGAGAGAGAGAGAGAGAGCTGCTTTTTGCTGGTGTGATTACTGCTGGCTCATGTCCTGAGACTCTTTGAATCCTGCAATTGAATAGGGAATGAACCGTGTCAGTCCTTTGACTTATTTGATATGCAGAAGAGATGCTCTGAGGAAAGGACTGAGTGCTTTTTGATTCTCTGTTTTTTCTCCTCAGGCTTTCTTGCATGTTTTTTACTTATACACGTGTATAGGAATTTTTTTCCGTTTTACTGCATTTTATGAAAAGTTCGGAGGAGATGTAGTGAATAAGGGATATAATTATAACTTTATCATAATAATAATTATTGTTATATATTATTACTTTATTATAACATTACTCTTTTGCTCTGTTGTCACTTTGTCATAAATATAATTGTTCTTACTGTAGCATTGCACTAGTAACTTTAGGTAAGTTCTCACATTACCCTGTGTCTACTGACCGTATGTAAGATGCTGCTGGATATCTGGAATTTCCTTCAGGACTGATGAAGCATCCATCCATCCATCCATCCATCCATCCATCCATCCATCCATCCATCCATCCATCCATCCATCCATCCATCCA
>JAQMYK010000035.1:19445734-19457893 GCA_030014345.1 Clarias buthupogon | reverse complement strand
TCTCACACAAAAAGTAAGTAATATTATCGATGTTAGTTGTGCATATTGATGCAAACATAACACACAGGGCCAACCAAAGCGGTCACATCAGCTTCTTTGGCCATGTTCACTGTGGAAACTCATCCAGTGAGAAACGTTCCGCGGTGCAAAAATAAGTCCGATTAAAATGCGTAAAAAAATTTTACGCGTTATTTTTTGTGTAATTAATTAATCTAAATTAACGCGTTAAAGTCCCGGCCCTAATTAATATAAATATATTCAAGCAATGCTGTTTGTGTGGACTTACTGAATAATTTCTCCTCAGTTAAAAAAAAAATATTTGCTTGTGTCTGTGCTGATGGGGCCAGTATATCTGCTGTATCTATTATCACCTAAAAAAACACAGCCTTTGCACTTACCAAAACACATCTTCCAGTATGTCTACTGGCAGTGGTGAGGGGTTAAAGATAACAAAAAGTCTCTCCTTGACCACACTGTCAGAAGAAGCCAGCTTCTTATGAGAGGGGAGAACCACGTCTGTCTGAACACGAGGCTTCTGGGGCATTGATGATGCTGCGTAACCCTGCAGACAAATTTCATTCAGCTAGTTAGAGGAGATGATAAAATAAGGCTATTGAAAAAAAGTTTTTTAACCCTAATCTGGAACTGCTAATATTGGTGAAAACTGGCTTATTTTTATTTTTCACAGGGAAAGTACTCTTACTTGAAAACCATCAAGAGTCAAATCTCAAGCCTGTAGGTCCTGACTAGGTTTCTGAACTTTACTTAATCGACCTTAGGTTTGATTACAGAGTTGTTGTAATTATATGCATATAGTGCTTGATCCGTCATGTATAACATTCTAACGCTTTGGTATTTAAAGAGTGCTGCTTACTGCAGTGGTCTTCATTAGCTGTGCTCCAGCAGGGCCGTTCCACACCATAGACATCATCTGGGCTGCAACCAACTGCATGGCCATCTTCCCCACTGGGCTGAGAGAGAAGGAAATCCTCAATTTTAAAGTGTGCACGTTTATCTAACATGAGAGGTCCATATGAGGTATATTAAGATAAATAATAAAATCTCAGAGCTGGTTTCTACCTGGTTCTGTCCTCTCCGTCATCAATAAAAGTCACAGAAAGTCTGTTTCCGGGTGGATACTCAAAGCCATTCAGTTTATCTTTAGCATACACAGCTGAACCCAGATTACTGTAACGAATCATAGCCTGGCCTGTGGACAACAAATATTATTAAGATTTCATAAGAAAATGTTTCAAAATAATGTAGAGAGACAATGTAGAGAACTACTGCCAACTCCAGCAATTACTGCCAACTCCATACTAACAAACAATTTACCATAGCCTCTCTCAGTTACCAGCCATACGCACTTGGAGCTCAATAGACAGTACATCCAAGTCTTTAGAACCAGGTTTATGCATACTAAATGCAGGACTGCCAATAACTGATGAGGCATATTAATTTGTTAACATTTGTTCTTAATAAAGACAAAAAAGGCCTATAATTAATTTGATTTCTGTCACTTCAGTATAACATTAAACTATAAAACAATATTGATATTGTTTACTCCTCTTTCAAAGCATGCCAATAATTCTGGAGCTTACTATAAATAAATAAATACGACTTAAATAAAGAACTATATTATGAGAAGGGATCAACTACATCAGCAGGCAGCACTTTTACATTTCATAATGATTGCAATTACATTATAGTATACACATGCACAAATATTTTATCTGAGAATGCAGCATCAACTGAACAGAGAAACAGAACTGTCTACCTGGCACTGAATAATTCATTCAAGTGTTACAGTTAGGAATGTCTAATACTACCTTTACTGAACCCATATTGGTCTCTCTGCATTTCACAGTACTCCATTCCTGGGATCAGATCAAACAGGCTATAAATCTGCTCCTGAGCAATGGGTGCACGCGATGACACCATCAGGCACCTAGTTATCAAGTCAGAGCTCCATCCTTCTCCAGCAGGGTAACTACCAGACTCTGCACCTGCAAAACAACACACACACACTTTTGTACTGAATATATATATGCACCAGAATTTTAAGCTTTGCTACTAGGTTTACTATGAAATATGAGGCTATGTTCACATGACAAGCCACATTGTTCAATTAATTAATTAATTAATTTTTAAATTTAATTTAATTAAATTTTTTGACTGATGTGACATATGCGTGTCATGATGGCCCACATTCATAATTACAAGGGATTTTTATATAACTTAAATATGTCTGTCGTCTGAAATGGCATGCATGCGCACATCGATATGTCTCTGCTTACGTGACCATCATGGGTTTATGTGACCACTCACTGATTTAAACCATTGGATTTGATATGATGTAAGCAAAAATATGCTTGGGGTTTTGCTCTGGAGGATGGCAAGCAGTTAGTCGACTGTATTTGCTGCAGTTCAGATGAAGGACTTTAGCTGTTGGAGCAGCTATTGCTAGCATTGCTAAAAAAAAATCCCCACACGGTGGGCGATGACTGACGTCAGTGAACTCCCAAACATGCGCAGAGGAAAAAAGTCACATGAATTAAAAAAAATAAAGTGTAATTAAAATAGGAATTAAGTCACTTCAGGCTGGTAGTGTAAAGGTTGCCTAAATAGCAGCACTCTTAGATGTGCTGATCGGTGCTTTACAGATGGATCCTTACCTATCCTTTAAACTTTGATCCTTTAATCCTTTAAACTTTTGTACCTCCTGACAACGAATAACTACAAAACTCTAAAGTTTACCACATACCAAACGAGTAAGCACTTAAGCCCGGCTCATTTCCTGCGTGATCTGATCTTTGGTTGCCGAAATATTCATTGTCCGATGCTGTGTTTTTCGTCCTCGGTTCAGCAAGAATGGCTCTAAACGCTGACCAGACAGAAAGAGATGGTAAAATAGATGCAAATATCTTATACATGCTCTTGTTTCACCACAGTAAGGTGTTCACACTAACCTGCAAAGAAGGAGCAGAATCATGACACTTACTTTTGTCACAGTTCTCTATAGCCTTGGCAGCCTGAGAGGGTTTGTGATATCTAACGTAGCCCAAACCCTTACTCTCCCCTGTAGATTTATTTTTTATGACAATGGCATATTCTATATCTCCGTAGATCTGTCAATGAGAAAATAATGAGAGGATAAAGGAAAGAAAGAAAATGAAAAAAAAAAAGTTGTCTCAATATTCTGGAACAATTAGGACTTAATCTTTAATTATCACATGTTCGCTAGATTTAGCTAGTTATCCCAGGAGACTTGGGGCATGAGGCAGAGTACACCTTGCATGAGGTGCCGTTTCATCGCACGGCGCACATACACTTACATGCTCATTCAAACACTAGGTCAATTTTGGAAATGGTAACTAACCTAATCGGCATGTCTTTGGACTGTGGGAGGAAACCGGAGAACCCGGAAGAAATCCACCAAGCACAGGGAGAACATGCAAATTCCACGCAAACAAACCCAAAGTGTGAATTGAACCCAAAACTTTGCTGATTTAATAAGATGTAATGTAAAACTAATGTTCTTATACAAACAAAAAAGAAAATTTTGGTCAACAGATACATTGTGCATTGCATTTGTTTAACCAGTAAAAGCAATCTTTATGCAACATGAATGCAAAAATAATCTTGCAAACTGTGCTGGAAATGTAATAAAATTTCAAATTAAAACAAGGGGGTTTAGTGGTTAGCACTGTCGCCTTGCGCCTCTAGGGTTTGGGTTTGATTCTCGCCTTGGGTCTGTGTGCATGGAGTTTGCTTGTTCTCCTCGTGCTTTGTGCGTTTCCTCCGGGTGCTCCAGTTTCCTCCCGCAGTCCAAAAACATGCAGATTAACAGGTTAACTGGCGGTCCCAAATTGTCTGAACTGTGTGAATGAGTGTGCGTGTAAGTGTGTGTAGCCTAAGCTGGACTGGCACCCTAACCTCGTGCCCTAAGTCTCCTGGAAAAGCGGTACAGATTATAAGAGTGAGAGTAATAAACGTCATCATGAGACTGTACTTTGAAAGTCTCTTTCAGGTCATCTTCAGTAAATGTTTTGGGAATCATGACGAAGATTCGGGTCAGTTCCTCATCCTCTACGTCTCTGTGACTGCCAGAAGATCTGGACTGAGCGATGAACACCTGTGCAAGAAAAGAGACCAGAGATGTTGATAAGAACAAGTGTGTGTGTGTGTGTGTGTGTGTGTGGAGGAGTTGCAACTATTGGTGCATCTTTCAAATGCACCAGTAGTTCCAAGTAATACACATGCAATTACAATCTTCACGGGTCTGCACAGTAGAATATGGAAAATAAAATACACCGACATGAGAGAAATGAGAATAATGAAGAGACACCTTGATGGGTTTGGTTCCTTCAGCCAGGCATTTGCCGTGCATCTCCTCCATAGCGGTACACGCTTGCGAGGATTTGGCAAATTTCACAAAAGACACTCCTTTTGACTCTTTCGTCTGCTTGTCTTTTACCACCCAAATGTCTTGGACTTCACCGAAGGGGGAAAATCGCTCCCGAATAATGTCCTCGGTGATGGATTTACTAGTGACCAGAAACAGGCGACTGTTCGGGGGATCATCGAGATAAGACGACGGCCTGTTGTAGTCCTCCATTTCCCTGGTTCACTGTGTAGCCGCGATGCTATAGCTAGCTAACACTAAACACAAAGTGTCTGGAAAGTTTATGCGGCAAAATGTAAATACACCTAAAACAGGAGGCAGATACCTACTTTATCAAATTATCTTTTATCTTATTTACTCGTGAAATGCAAAACGACAAGAAGAAGCTCGATATGCCGTCTGCAGTGTCTCCGAACACGGTTTCTGTCGCCAAATCTCACTTTTCAAAATAAAAGTCTTTCTGCTTAATGCCGCAATACAAGGCCTACATTGGAAGAGTTGTGCTTTAAAATAAATAAATAATAAATAAATAAAATAAAATAAACGAAGCTTACAAGCAACTGACATCATACAGACGTAGAACTGTAATTACTAGTAATGACATCACTGACGTTTACTGCAGAACATCTCGGTCACCTGTAGAAACTGTACGTAGTAGCATAGCCTGTGTACGACTTGTAAAATGTTTTTTTTTTTTTTTTTTTAAGGACTTATACTGTATATAAGTCCTTATATGCGATTGTTCACTCATTAGGAACATCAAGTAGTCCACTACTTATTCTGAGTACTAAAAGAGTTACTAGTCATTTTAGGAACAGGAACACCTGTACTACAGTAATCATGAGGCAGCAGCACAGTGCAAGAGCTCATGCAGATACAGTTCAGGAGCTTCAACTATATTTACATCAAACATCAAAAAGAAGAAAAGGTGTAATCTGACTTTGTTTTATCATGTGCAACACTAAAAATATTTTTTTGATTATTGATTAGTCTTTTTTTTTTCTTTCTTTCTGTCTGTCTTTCTTTTTCTTTTTTTTTTTTTTAAGTTTATGGACATAATATTACTAGCCTAGGCTTCTTTCATCTTCTTTCAAATATTGTCTAGATAATAAATATATTGTCACTACAGTGCAAAAAAAATAAATAATCATGCTTTTGTCACCTCTAGGTTGGACTACTGTAATGTCTTACTGTATGGATGGTTTACTAGGTTAATAAACAAACTCCAGTTAGTTCAGACTGCAGCAGCCAGAGTCCTCACTAGAACCAGAACATATGAGCACATCGCCACATTTTAGTCACATTGAATGGCTCCTAGTGAAATTTTGCATTGATTTAAGAAATACTACTGTTGGTACAACCTATAAAGCCTTGAAGGGTCTCGCGCTACGGTACCTGATTAAACTGTTAGTTTTTTAGAATCACCACAGTTACAAAGCTCCACAGCGATGGAAAAGCTTTCCAGTTAATGGTTGGAAGTCAGACACACTCTCAGTGTTTAAGATTAGGCTCAAAATCTATTTATTTAGCCAAACCTTTTGTGAATAGATTTACCTTATGTAAAGGTGCAGATCTTGGGGTACTCATGGACATAGGGTTTTATGGCGAATTTGTAGTTTAGACTGAAATTTCAGTCTTCATCAATTGGACTTCATATTAACTTGAACGCCTTTCACATCAAAATAAACTTTCAGTCTAACAGCACATAGATATAGCACAGATAGCACGATTTATGGTCATACTATTTGATATCACCCAAATGAGAATGGGTTTCCTGTTGAGTCTGATTCTTCTCCAGGTTTCTTCCTATTGTAATCTCAGAGGGTTTTCCCTTGCACAGACATGGCTTGCTCATTACCCATTAACAGTTTTTAGAACTGCTTGTCACTGATGACATATCTGATTTGTAGACCCATGAAAATATTGTTGCTCTTTCAGCTGCTCCTGACATGGGGTCACCATAGGAGACCATCTGGTCTGCAAATACAAGCTTGGCACAGGTTTTACGCCAGGTGACATTCCTGACGCAACCCTCCCATTTTATCCGGACTTGGGTCCAGCACTGCATCCAGTGGTTGGGGTTTGGGCACTGGCTGGGAATCGAACCCAGGCCTTCCACATGGTAGATAAAATACCTACCACTTGAGCCACCAGTGCCCTCTGTAGACTAATGAATATATTTTCCTTAATCTTAGTATCAGTTTTCTTGGAAGCACTATATTAAATAATGAAAACCTTCACATTTCTTGTTCACTGCTTTCATTACATTTTACAAACAAGATTTTTTTTTAATGCAATGCGACTCTTTTATATGATGGTTCCATATACATATTTAACAACAGTACTTGGTATATCTAAATTGCAGAGGAATTGCATTCCATTCAGCAGAACCACTACTTTTAAAGCTCCACAGATTTTCAAATTGTACTTTGTGTGCTGAATGTTCTTCAACAACAATTCCATGTTTTTTATGTTTCTTTCATTTGTGTGCAGCATAGCAACAATTGTTGAAAGGTGAACCTTGCCTTTCTTTAACAAAACAGACTTGAGATAAAATGTGTAAGCTCTTCAGTCAAGCATCATATGGAAGGCACCAAAACTGGGAATTTTTAAATTGAACATTGTCAATCACCAGAACTGAAACCAAACTGAGCATGCAATTCACCTAATGAAGGGGAGACTGAAGGAAGACATCCCCTGTACAAATAAAAAATAGAGAAACAAACAAACATTTAAACAAATTTGTAGTCATCTGTACAGACTGGAAAGGCATTACAACTAACAAATTAAGAACGGTTAACAGTTTGGTGGGTCACCAAAGAACAATCAACAACAATTTACTTTAAACTTTACACAATTTACTATTTATTGCACTTATTTGTTTATTTAGAAATTGATTGGTCTGTCAGAAAAAAGTTCCACATTGTAATTTTTTAACCACATCTACATGTAAATGTGGACAAAAAGCTAAAATTATGCTCTGACCATAGCTAAAAACAAAAAAAGTAGCCTTGCCATAAGATATTTGCTGAAATGTAGTCTTTGGGTCAATGCCACTTTTGGCTCCAAGCCTTCTGGAAAATGTCTTTATCAGCTTTGGACATCTGGATCATTATCTTTGCCAATTCTTCCAGACAAAATTGCTCCAACTCTTTTAAATTGGATGTAGACAGATGGTGATCACCAATTTCCAAACCTTACCATAGATGCCTATGCTGCAAACTGATCTGTAGTCGCATAGACATTCAGTCGTTATATATAATGTACATCCACCTATTTGTTCCGCTGTATCCTACCACTAAACTGCAATATCTACCACAAACACCGGAGGCCGCAATTTCTCGAAACTCCGGTTTAACCATTTGTTTAAAGTTTAATAAATATTTTTGTTTAATAAAAGGGCATATTATAATTTACAATAAGGCAGTGACCTACAAGTTCTTACAAACTACCAATCTCATTTCCAAAAGCATTACGTGCTATGTAATGGATTAGTTTTTTTATTTATTTATTTTTTTTACCTTAGTGGGATAGGATTTTGCATGTATTAGAATAATTTAAAATATATTACAATAGATTTTAGTGTTATTGTGCAAAGTAGCTGTACAGATGAAATGCAGTTGGTCGCCTATCTGACGAGAGGTACATAATGTCATATTTTTTAAATAAATAAAAATGCAAATATAAAGGTCAAAAAATGGGCTGCATACAGTATATACACTGATCAGCCATAACATTATGACCACCTTCCTACTGTTGTGTAGGCCCCCCTTTTCCACCATGACCTATGTATTCTGACACATTTCTGTGCTAACCAGCATTACCCATTTCCTTATTTGAACTCTCACTTTTGGTAGATCCTGACCACTGCAGCCTGTGAACATCCACAAGAGCTGCAGTTTTGGAGTTGCTCTGACCCAGTTGTCTAGCCATTACAATTTAGCCCTTTTCATGGTAGCTCCATTATTTAATATCTCTTTACAATGTCGGCTGCAAGTGGGTGGGATATATTAGGCAGCAAGTAAACCCTATTTTCTCAAGTTGATGTGTTGGAAACAGAATAAATGGGCAAGCGTAAGGATTTAAATTACTTTGACAAGGGCCAAACTGTGATGGCTAGAGGACAGTGTCAGAGCAATTTAAAAACTACAGCTCTTGTGGGATGTTCCTAGTCTGCAGTGGCCAGGATCTACCAAAAGTAATCCAAGGAAGAAAAAACAGTGAACTGGCGGTGGGGTCATGGGTGGCCATGGCTCACTGATGCACATGGGGAGTGAAGGCTGGCTCCTGCAGTCCGATACAATAGAAGCTCTAGTGTAGTATCAACATGATGAAAAGGTTAATGCTTGTTGTGATAGAAATGTGTCAGAACACACTGCGCATCACTGTTTTGGTGGCAAAACAGTTCGAACCTACTCAATAATAGGGGGACATAATATTATGTCACAGGTGGACATAATGTTATGGCTGACCGGTGTATATAGGGTATGGATGCATGGCTCCAAATCCACAGTAAAAACGGAGGGATTTGAGAATACTGTGCTGTCTTTTCGTATCAGGCTGCATTCAAAAGAAACCGTCCAAATGTGATGTTCCGAGCCTGCAGTTGGGCCTAAAACCGTAAAGGGACGTATCATTGTGATTAACATTGCTGAGAGCATTTCTGACATGATGAAATACGTGGATGTGACGTGGGTTGGACATAAAGGAGCGCATCACCTGACGTCACTGGCGGATCTACGCCACGCTGCTCTGCTCCCTGCTCTGCTCCTCCACTGCGCTGTTGCTGATGCGGCGCACCAATTCACAATGAGGCGGAAGCTCAAGTTATTTGAGAGAATGTTCTCTCCGGTGCGTCCACTCGCATACTACAGCATCGAGCAGGAACCTCGGCGTGTCCCACACAGTGTGGAGGAGATGTTGGGGAAGCGAGAAGTGAAAGCGGACTTCGGAACAGGTCAGAATCAACTGGACCAAGACGGATGCTGAAGTTGCATGGATTTAGATTAATGGGCTTCCAGCAGAAACCGGACTCGAAGTCTTTTGCGTAGCCTGTTTCTGCATTCCTTATAATATCGAGTGCTTCCTAAAAATTGGCGAATTCTTTAATATAGTGATAAACATGGCAGTGTCTAACATGGTGTTTTCTGATGTCGAAACTTTCCTGGATAACCACCCCGAATTGTTTGAGGACTATCTGAACAGAAAAGGGAAATACAGTATGGTAGAGAAATGGCTCAAAACACACCAAGCAAATAAAAATGCCGCCACGGAAGCGGAGAAATCCCATGTGTGTAAGGACAGCTGGGCGAGTAAGGGAGACGGGCTGCAGCGGCGAGCATCACAGAAGGAGCTGCGCAAAACTTTCGCCCGCTCCAAAGCCATCAATGCGAACCGGACGTACGACGAGCACGTGCACTCCCGGGCTCAGGAGCCGCTGAGCAGCATGCGGAGACGCGCGTTACTGAGGAAAGCCAGCTCGTTACCCCCGACTACAGCACACATCCTCTCCGCGCTGCTCGAGTCGCGCGTCAACATCCCGCAGTACCCGTCCACCGCCGTGGACTTCAAATATTACCTCAAAGAGCACAACGAACGCGAGTTCTTCCTGGAGCTGGTTAAAGACATCTCCAATGACCTGGATTTAACCAGCCTGAGCTACAAGATTTTGGTGTTTGTGTGCATCATGGTCGATGCCGACCGCTGCTCGCTCTTCCTGGTGGAGGGCACTGCGAATAAAAAGACCCTGGTGTCCAAATTTTTTGACGTTCACGCCGGGACTACTTTCCTGCCATCCCTCAGTAACTCAGATGAAGTCCAGGTTCCGTGGGGGAAAGGAATTATAGGTTATGTTGCTGAGCATGGAGAGACTGTTAATATCCCCGACGCGTATCAGGTGCGAAAAAGTGACAGATGATGGGTTTTTTTTTGTGTGTGTGCAAAATTAGACCATTACTTTGATATGAATGGTTGTATTGTCACTCATGTAGTATAAGCAGAAGCTGATCATTAATTAACTACCTTCATGAGATCTGTAAAATAATGAGCAGGCTGAGGTTATCGATTGCTGAATTGATTAGCTTACCGAAAAATGCACTCTCTCCATTTCTCACTTTTATGATTTTCCCTGCACTTCGACTACAGTTAATTAGTCTGTCAGTCTTCACTGACGTTTACTAACAAGGGACTTTTTCAAACGTTTCAAATAAATTGCATCGTATCAGAGTTGAGAGTAAAACAAGACAAAACAACTATTTTCTATGCAACAGGCAACAGATGGCCGTCAACACCAGCAGAAGTTAGGAAAGCCTTTACATGTAGAGAGTACAGATATTTAACTTTAATATTTAACAACTTTTCATTTCATTACAAAGCATTATTTTTGACAATATATCATATCAAAGTCATCTTTGCCTGCAGTTATCATCAGTCAGACAGACAATGACACCTATTGCATAAAGGTCCTGAAAAGTGACCTGCTGTTCGATGAGTATTCTATTTACATCCAATAATCCTTAACAAGAGAAACATTTTGATAGATTTAGTCGATTTAATTTAGTCAATTAATAGAATCTCTGTTGGTGGAAAATCTCAAAAGATTTGAGTTCACAAAATGTAAAGCATTGCAATAATGCGAAATAGTTTTACATAAAGAAAACATGCTTATAACCTGCTGTAAAGAAACATGGTTTTGTCAAAACTGAAAAAAATTCTTTATAACATCTTGCGACGTTATGAAATAAATTATAAATATCTGTAAAATATGTAACAAACTTTATGATTAATTTTTCTTTATGTAGACAGTATAGGCATTTTGTAAAATGCAATATAGGCATTTATATGTATTGATATACTGTATTATATTTTCCATGACAATTAATCTTAGAATAAAAATAGTCAAGGAATACGTCATTTTCTCTTCCTTAATATATTTAGGATCAACTTCATATTTGATGAATAGATCAAAGGATACATGGAAATATAGATAGCTAGAGTTTTTTATTAATCCCAAATGGAAATTATAATTATTATAATTTAAGTTATGGTGGTTTTGTCAAATCGTTTCATAAGGGAGTGGTAACATAAATTGCAATTGTTTTAATTATTAGGGCATGAAAACAAACAAAAAATAAAAAAATAAACAATCCATGTTAAATTGTCTCACTGACATGTCCTAATACATGTCAAGGTGCCATTTCATTTAACGTGTGGTGTTTGATGGATTCATAGTCATTACTGAATCTTTTTTAATAATGTAATGAATAAATAAGATTAAATGTAATGTTTTGTCCCTCCATAGGACCATCGTTTCAGTGATGAGATTGATAAGCTGACAGGATATAAGACCAAGTCACTGCTGTGCATGCCCATCAGAAACAGTGATGGAGAGATCATAGGAGTGGCACAGGCCATCAACAAGAGTCCTAGCGGTGCACTATTCACTGAGGATGATGAGAAGGTAACATATTTTCAACTTTACTGTAATACTGCCGTGGAGAAGCAGCAGTAACCCACTAATATGATTACTTTTCCAAGTTTATTTAGGTATTATTTAGGATTCATGTAAATCTTTTCAGATTGAGCTAACACATAAAACGTGCTAAAACACATACTCAGGTTATAAAGCAAGGACACCTCCTCCACCTCCTAATATATATATATATATATATATATATATATATATATACAGGGTGGGCCATTTATATGGATACACCTTAATAAAATGGGAATGGTTGGTGATATTAACTTCCTGT
>JAQMYK010000035.1:19404616-19414800 GCA_030014345.1 Clarias buthupogon | reverse complement strand
GCGATTGCGATATTATTAATCGTGCAGCACTAATTGAAATGCTGTAGCCGGCCCAGTGCAAGCGAAAACTCAAATACTTCAATGAAGTGAAACAGTGTTATAAAGAAGAACTGGCCAAAACTCTGTGAGAGATTGATAAATACACACAGGAAATTATTTCAAGTTACTGCTACTAAAGGTGGATCTACAAGCTATTCAAACATAAGGGGTGTACTTAGTATTGCCCACGTTTTCTGTTTTTTTTTTATTTAACATTTCTGTGGAAAAAGTGAGATGTTGTTGTTTGTCTGAGGTTGTACTTTCCTAATACTAAGAAGTTATATTCAACTTCTCATACTACCTTCTTATTAAATGTTTTTTTTGTTTTTATTTGTAATTGTTTTCAACATTGTACATTAATACTGAGAACATTGAAATATCATAGAACAAGTATGGAATTATATTCTGTAAGTCATTCCCTTGGTTTTCCAACAATCTTGAAGGAGTTCCCAGAGGTGTTGTACTTGTTGGCTTCTTTTTCTTAACGCTTCGGCCCAAACCTGTTTACTCAGCTGGATTTAGATTATGTGAAGGCCAGGTCATCTGGTGCGGCACTTCATCACTGTGTTCACTCTCTCTATGTCTAACAAAGGCATGCTGGTTAGAACGAAAAATCTCTCAGTTTTTGTACAGTAGTGCTCATGTGCCTTTGAACCTGTACCCATCCTTCCTCTGCACAAGACAACTGATGGTATAAAGTACTGGCAAGAAATGTCACAGATTGACTCTTGACAAGGCACGCCTCTGTATTAAAACCATTGTGTATCTGATGAGAGAATGCCATGATGAGTGAAGATAAAAGTAGCTACTTTGGACAATCTATAATAATAATACATATAAAAACATTCTGGGTTTTTTGCTACATAATTCCATACGTATTATTTCACTTATGGAATTACGAAGTATGTTTATAAATAATTTAATAATTAATAAATGCTTGGAATACAAAGAGGTGTGTGATGCCCTGTGGTGGCCTAGCATCTTATCCATGGTGTATTCCTGCCTCCTGTCCAATATTCCTGATATAGGAATAAGCTGATACCAAGACATTCTAAAAAATGTTCAAGAGCAAAATATTAGATATGTCGTATGCAGAACAAGATAATAATGCATAATGTATCAATTGGGTAAAAAAGGTCTCCTGTGAAATGAGAGGCTGACAGAAGCTCTTTAAAACTGGAAATAGTTCAATAGAGAAAATCACCTTGTCTTTTTCAAGTCTTTAGCTATCCAGTTTTGGTCAGTCTGTGCCCATGATAGCCTCAGATTCCTCTTCTTGGCTGATATACTGTAAGTAGAACCTGATGTGGTCTTATGCTGTTGTAGCTCATGGGTGCTTTTCCACCCATCATGATTGTAAAATATGCTATTATGAGTTACTATAGACTTCCTGTAGGCTCAAACCAGTCTGGTCATTTTCTGATCACATCTGCTATGATGTAAAGCCTAACTTTTTTTTTTTGCATTGCAATGTACTATCGTTTAATTGTTCTTGCATGGACTCAACTAAAGGCATTGTTTTAAACAAAGGCAAGTACTATAAAACACAAATTTGTAGTGGATGAATCAGTGGCTAATCCTAAATAAGCATAGTATTTAATAAGAAGCTCTACCTGCAGAAGTAATATTTAGTAATATCCTGGTACAGGAAGGAAAAAGTTCCTACTGTGTAGTAGAAATAAAAATGTCATGAAACCGAAGTCTTCCAAAATAAATACTGTAAATAAATAAAAATGCCCTGAAACTAAAATAGAATATATTAAGAGCTCACAAGTTATTGAAAGATTCCTATGGTGGAAATGTATTTATAATGATCCTGTTCGAAACAGTGGGATTCTATTCACTCATTACATTACATTCATTGCATGTATTAAAAATAGACTATTCATAAAACATTTTAAATACCACATTTAGACTCCTGTTTACCTAAATGTCTCTGAAAGTCTTGTAAGTCTTTTTAAGTTCAGATATCAGGGATACAACGAGGCCACACGATGATGATGAAGAATTGGAACAGTGTCCTCTGCTCCTTGGATATGATGGATTTCATCAGTGGATTTCAGAAATTTAAAGCTTTAAAAATGTTTTCACACATTTACACATCAGCATGTGTGCACACCATTACATCTGGTAAATAGTAAGGCTATACTTTATATTTTATCCTTATATATGGGGTAGAGGTATGTCAACTTGATTACTATTGACATGGCTTGTGAATGGCTGTTCATTGTAAAGAAGCATACAGTACCTCTCTGTGCCTGTGATTGGTGGGTGTGTTTGAATCTGATATTTAATCAGATGACAGGTTCAGATTGGATAAGTAGGTTGATATCTGCATGTCTCAATATGGCAACCATTTGCCTCCCTTTATGTTCATTCTTTTTGCTCATACACTCTAATCCACACTGGTGCAACTTACTAGACATTAGAACCTGTTTAAACCTATATTTCATACGGATAAATGAATGTATTGAATCAGAAAGTGAGTCAGTAGCCTGTGCTAATAGTCATTCAGAAGGAGAAATGTTTGCTGTATTGATGAATCAGTTCATACCAACTGAAGCTGTGTAGAAAGGCCATGCGTCATAATGCTCAATCAATAGCTCACTATAAGGGCTATTCCACAGCAAAATGTTTTTTTTTTCTTTAGAATGCACACAATTATATTCAATACATATTGTGCAGTGTAAAATTAATAGGCATGGTAGAAACAGTAGGCAAGAAAAAAAAAAAGACATTGGCCAAACCTGTGCTGATTATTTCTTTCTTTTTCAGGTGTTGCAGATGTATCTGCCCTTCTGTGGAATCGCAATCTCCAATGCTCAGCTCTTTGCTGCATCCAGAAAAGAGTATGATAGGAGCAGGGTAAGAGAGCTACAGCTGTTAATGGAACAGACCAGTGTTTTGAGTATTTACTACAGATCCACCTACTTTCATAAAGAAGCAAAGAAAAATGTAGTATTCCACAGTGCAAAAAATCACCAATGAAGTCCAACTGATAGTTGGAGTCAGGATGGGGAATCTCATTATAAAACCCAGTATAGGTCTTAGCCCACTGCTGACGATGTGTGTATGCACTGATATATAGCTGCCCACATACTTTCCTACTGCTTGCACTGTTTTTTTTTTTTCAGAAGGGTCGGGGTCAGGATAAAGCGCGGGAGTGTATTTGTGTGTGTCTATGCATGTGTTGCATTAGGCCATGGCTTTAAATGTAAACACTGGTCTCCTGTGTATGACATTTAGCATATTTATCCTAGAAGAAAGAGTAAATGGCGATGACGAGGAACAATTAGAGGAGACAGGGATTATTGATCATAGCATAGTGTTTTACAGCCCACTCAGTATTTTATCAGGTTGAAGAAAAGAACTGAATAGTGAACACATCAAAGTAAAATCATTGTTTTGTAATGGGATACAATTACAAGGCTTATTTCTCAATTCTCCTTTAGAGATTTTTTGCCACATTCATGTTTGTGAGACTCATAACACTTGCATGATCTCTAAGTATTATGCTAATGATATATATTATATTAAAGACTGCTCATTAATGTTGTAGCCATAAAGTGAACATTTTTGCAGCACAAACCTTCATTGCAAAACATGACCAGCTGCAAGTTTGTCAGATGTTCATTAACAGGATAAAAGGCAAATAAAGGCTATATGCAGAACTATTATTATAATATGCAGTGGTAGAATAGCATTTGAGATGTTAGACTACTGATTGATAGGACCTGAGCCCAAACCCCAGAACCACCAAGCTGCAATCGCTGGGCCCTGAAGCAAGGCCCTTAACCTTTACATGTATGATGAGATAAATTTACTGCACTTTGAATAAGGTTATCTGCAAAATGCTATAAATTTAATTTTCTGGCACTTAAACTGGAGATTTGCTGTGAAGTGCGACATTTCAGATATAAGTCATTTAATGATTTTTGATCCATTTACCCTGGTGGGATCGATTAGCATCAATAGGCTGAGACTTTCCCCAGCCACAGATTCCAGGTCCACCTGGGAATCTGCCAATGTCCTCATACCATTTGTGAGATATAATTTCTCCAATGGTCCTGAGTCTGTCGCAGGTTCTCTGTGCAGTAGGATATTTGCTATTCAAATCTAGTTGTAGGTCACCAGGGGTGTTCTTATAGGGTGCTCAACCACCTCAACTGGCCACTCCTAATTCAAGGATTAGCAGCTGTACTTCATAAGCTCGTTCAGATTGCTGATTTCCCCATGCTATCATGGAGTGTCAGACAAAGGCCCTGTAGAGGAACTTTGCTTCTCTGTTAGATCTTTTGCTCCCCAACACAGCTTCAATGTACCAATGGTAATGCTTAAGTGACCCTTTTCTTTTGCTAATCTTATGCTCCTCTCTAAGTTCCTCTCTAACCTCTCAAATTGCATAAACTTTTTCAGTACAAAGCTTTTGCAGTCTGCAGTCGTAGGTTATAAGTTCAACTATTGGAGAGTCTCTCTTCCAGGATCTAGACTTTTCTGTGAGATCATGGAATGTAATTATGTTGTAAATGAAATACACCCACTGGTCCACTATCCCAGGTTGTCAGTTCAAAGGCACTGCCTCAGATTTCTATGAATCATAAATGAGTAGTGTTTTCTAGCACCCCTGCAGCCTTGCCCCTTGACCCTGGGACTGGTCAGTATTTCCAATTTCCTGTAACTCTTGTCTCCTGTGGAAACTCTGCAGGAACAGAAACTGCACACACTCGGGAATTAAGTACTGGTAAACATCAATACCATGTGTGGATGTCTGGCTGATTATATGTAGTCCATAAAATTCCATCAAATACAGTTTGGGCAGCAATGTAACATTCCACATTGCCAAAGCTAATTCCCAATGCAAATGTCTATCTTATCTTAAGCTGTCTATCACATACCTTCCACAAGTCTGTCATCACAACTGACCAACACACTTCATATTACAAGTGGTCAGACCACAGGCGTGCTCCATATCATTATTGTAAACTGAGTCTGACTGGATTATGTGAATGGCCTGGTTACAGTACAAGGGTCCTGTCTGCAAAAAGTTCAGGACTGGATCAAGGGGTGGTACTGGTAACCCTAATCTAGGCAGGGAGCACTCAGGCTGCATTTATACTTGGCATTAACATGCCTCATGTGTGATGAGTACAAGTGGGAACAGAATCTAATTGATCACTCAACAATCATTTAATTGTGGAATGGGAAGCATATGACCACATTACATTTATAGTGTGAATGAATGCCTCTTGCTGCATTGCAGACACCAGTGAAGGTTCAACCACTAGGCTAATGGACAATGGTGATGTTTTAACAACAGAGACAAAAGCAGCTGCTTTTGATAGCTTAATTTGTCATCTCATCATTCATTCATTTTGTTAACAGGCCATTCTGCTTTAACTGTTTAAAGCATCCCATACAAGCACATAATGTATGATTCTCATGAACATGAAATAGAATCTCAAGTGGCCACTGAAATGTCAGGTGTGAACAGTTACACATTTTGGATGTGCACTTGTGATCTAGTCACCCAGGATGTACAGTGAAACCTTGGATTGCGAGTAACACTGTTTGCGAGTGTTCCGCAAGAGAGGCAAAGATTTTTAATAAATGTTGACTTGAAAACTGAGCAAGTCTTGGTTCACGAGTACAGAGTATCACGCAGACACACACACACACACACTCTCTCTCTCTGCTCTACACAGAAACACTGCTCTGTCGCGATTCTTTTTAAAAGTAAAGTGCAGGTTCTTTGGTTTGTTTGTTTTATTTTACAACAGTGATTCCATTAGTATGCGCTCACAAGAGTGTCATTAAGTTTTAAGTTTTTAAGCCTTTATTTGTCACATATACATTACGGCACAGTGAAATTCCTTCTTCACATATCCCAGCGTAACTGGGGTCAGAACACAGTGTCAGCCATGATACAGCGCTCCTGGAGCAGAGTTAAGGTCCTTGCTCAAGGGCCCAACAGTGGCAACCTGGTGGAGCTGGGGATCGAACCGCCGATCTTCCGATCAGTGCCTTAGCCCTCTGAGCCACCACTGCCCCCCCACCCTGCCCCATTAGCAATGTTTCTTGCTAATTTTTCCGACAAAACAATCTTTCCGTTAATGTGTGTGTGTGTGTGTGTTTGTGTGAAATTCAAATAAAAGAGGAAAAATGTTTTACTGTGTAAGATGAGAAGGGGGAGATGGGGGGGGGCTGATTCCTCCTCTCCGCTTACTTTAGATCCACACACATACACAAACACACACACACAGCTCCTGCGTACATAAACATAAACGGAAACACTTATCTGTTGGGATTTATTTGTACTTTTTTTAAAGGTAAAGTGCAGGTTAATTTGTTTTATTTTTATGCATTTATTTTTTGGGGCTGTGGAACGAATAATTTGAGTTTCCATTATTTCTTATGAGCCCACTTCCAGAAAGAATTATGCTCGTGATGCAAGGTTCCACTGTATTTTACTCTTTTTTTGTCAGTATCATGGGGGTATACAAACACATTTTGTGTGATGTCTCATCTCAGATCTATTCACCAAAGGTGGACCTACTGGAATAATACATAATACATAAGCCATACTGGCTATTCTTCTGCACATAAACAAATTGTGTTAACCTCAATGATAATAAAACAAAGTAAGAATTCCAGTTTATAATTTAATAACAGTGAACTCTCTTACATCCCCACTGAACTACGGTTGAAGTCCAGGATGTAGTACTGTATTTTAAGGCAGTAGGCATCTAATCTTTGCATAGAGAAAAGCTGTCAGCCCACAGAAGGTCACAGATATGAACAGTATACACTATTGAACATACTGTAAAGTGTATGCATGTGTGTGTCTGTGTGTGTACAGGCTCTGTTAGAGGTTGTGAACGATTTGTTTGAGGAACAGACAGACCTGGAGAAGATTGTGAGGAAGATTATGCATCGTGCTCAAACACTGCTCAAGTGTGAACGCTGCTCTGTACAACTGTTGGAGGATATTGAATCTCCGGTGATCATCCTGCTCTCCTTAGAGATATCCACTTTTCCTTTCCGTCACTTTTTTCCCTCCTTTTCCTCTTTCAATTTATTTTCAGCTCCTTTCATTTATTTTTTAAAATCTTTTATCTCCTAAGTTTTAGGGAAAAATCGAATGGACAAATTATCATTTACAGTCTAATATTACAGTCTCTTATTATTATTTCTCCCTTTATTCTTATCTTGACATTAATTTCCTGTTATATGTTGCTAATAAATATCATAAATATATTTCATGACAGACTCCAACATCTATTGCAGGTAGTGAAGTTTACTAAGTCTTTTGAGCTACTGTCACCAAAGTGCAGTGCAGATACAGAAAACAGGTAAGATCCTACACACACACACACACACACACACACACGCACATCTTGGTGCCTTATACAACGATATTTTGTTTTCAGTTAATAACTCATCAGCCTTCTTAGACTCAGCAGGAAATGTCTGCTACACAACAGTGTCCTGGCTAATGCCAAAATTCACATTGCTGATAATAATCATGGATGGTGGACAATATAATAGCCGTTAATGTTGTTTTCTTTCACTGACTTACAACCAAAGTTCAATAAACATTTTATATTACTGTTTAAAGATGCATACTACACATAAGAGCACATAAAATTGTGGGAGTATTTGATCCAATAGTGCAGTTATCCCAGTAGGAATGGGTTCTATGTGAGAGGGACAAATAAACATCATCTAATGGACAAGTATAAGTTCTTATTTTATACCCAGGGTGACACACTTCCAATATATATGTTGAGGTACACCTTGTGATCCGGGCATACACATACATGGTAGAAGACATGTTACAGTATAGCCGGTGAAATGCAGCAGGCAACCATGCATAGGCAGCCAAAACAAGAAGCGGGATTAAAGTATGATTAAAATAAGGTTTAAAAATAAAAAAAGGGATATTATTTTGGCTAATAAGTCTCACTGACTCCTATAACTGAACATCATAAAATTCAAAAAGTAGAGCTTTATGTCTAGCCATGCCCCTGCTGATTTAAATGCATGTTCTTTTACTATCAGTCACAGCGCCAGATAGACAGGAGAGAAGGAAAAGGGAAAGAGCAAACCCAAATCAAGGTTTAAATCCATTATCTAAACATTTTAAAAGCACTTCTTTTTTTTTTTTTTTTTTACTGCTCTACATTGCAGTTCTTCCCCTGCCATAATAATTTAAACTCTCCCCACTAAATAAATACTAGAATTTATCAGAACTGACATAGATTGTGACAGAAAGTGGTTTCAGGCCCACTTTAGGTTGGGGAAGTGCAAATAAATCTAGTAGCAAGTTTTCACTCTGTTGCCCGCTGATGAATTTTTAAAGCTGCACATTACAAGGCTGTTAAATATTTCTTAGCAGACTCATTAACTGCGTAGCAGTGTGTTGTGTTGTGTTATGCTGAGCTGCATCGACGGGGACTGCGCTATCCACGTTTGATTGATGATTCTCCAGTGCTCCTGCACCAGAGGCTTGGGGTTTCTCCCCATGTCAGCTGCTGCTCAGATCCTCATTTCTGCACTGCACGGAATCTTCGGACTCTCTCTATTCAGCACTTAGGAAAACCCAAACCACATAGCTCAGCTCTCTGAGCAGCTACTACTATCTTACTGCAAACACACAGCACATCAACCCACCTGGCATGTACAACCATTAGTCAATAAAGAAGAGACCTGGGTGGTTTTAGGAGTGTGAACCTCATACCGAAGCTGCTGTAGAGAATGGTTGCTGATTGCTCTTTCCTAATTGCAGAGGAGAAATATGTCTGAGTTTTATGTGAGATGTGTGATTGTGAGACATAGCTACTCGTTTCTGGCATGGAGGTGCTAAATGCAAGCGGAGTCATTATGGCAGCAGAGAGGACACACCGCAGTGCTATCACGGGGCCATACACCACTCATCCTTCTCTCTTCTCACTACAAACACCTGGCTAATGCTCCTGTGCCAAGCTGTGAAATCACACACTCTGATGGCTGTTTTTTTTTTTGATGCAATCAGAACAACTAACCAAAGTTCAATAAACATTTTATAGCACTGTTTAAAGATCCATTCTACACATAAGAGCACGTAAAATCGTGGTAGTATTTGATCCAATAGTGCAGTTATCCCAGTAGGAATGGGTTCTGTGTGAAAGGGACAAATAAACATCATCTAATGGACAAGTATAAGTTCTGATTTTATACCCAGCCTTTTATGCCTAATTCTTTTAAAAATACATGAAGTTTAAAAGCTTTAAAATGGGAATTATATGTGAGGCTTGCTTCAGTGAGAAATCCCAAATTGTACATCTGAAGGTTTAAAGCTTCAGTTGGACAATAAGTGCAACACACAGAACTTATGTGTTTAATTTAGAGAATACTTCCACAGCAGGAGCCATTATGTCCATTATGCATGCGTATGTGCGTGATTTGTTCTTTGCTGCCCCCATAGACTCAAGCTGCCCGACATCCAACCCTGAGAGATGCCAAGAGCTGGGACTCATTGTGCTTCTACAACACACACATCTCACACTTACTCACTAAAGCAGCCCAAGCAGTTAGCCAACAGCTCACATGCAAAAGTGCTATTAACTGTGTTACCGTCATGTGGGTGTGATGTGGAAGTGTGATAGGGCTGTGCTGTGAACATGAGAGATTGGGATAATGATACAGAACGAGAGAGAGAGAGTGATAAAGGAAGCAGCTGTATGTCTGTCTGTGGCATGTGGGCGGATATGACAATCAGAGCGGTAACTTTTCATTACTCTAGTAGGCTTGGGAGAAGCTTATTAAAATGCATGAAAGGGTCATTAGGTATGAATCACTGCCTGGGGAAGGGCACCATAAACAATAACAACTCCTAAGGGGCTTTGAGTTAAACAGATTGCATTTATCAATGTGTATCCTTCACCTTACATAACAGGCTAACAGGATCTCTAATAAAGTACATGCACTCATATATAAAGTCTCTAGCTCAGTAGATCACTTCTAACTTCTGGAACTGTTCATTTTTCTTTCTTTTTTTCTTTCTTTCTTCCTTCCTTTCTTCCTTTCTTTCAGTTTTAAGGACAGTATGGAGAAGTCCTCATATTCAGACTGGCTGATTAACAACAGCATAGCTGAGCTAGTGGCCT
>JAQMYK010000035.1:19380716-19391744 GCA_030014345.1 Clarias buthupogon | reverse complement strand
GTGCTCAAAAATATGTCCACCTAACTTGGAATTTTAAATTGAGTTAACAATTTGCAAGTTGGATTTTTTACAGTGTAGAAGTAGTATGAAAACTTGTGTAAGGAAACGACTTCCTTACACATAGTGTAGAGAAAGAACAGAAGAGGACCGATTACTGAGCCTTGTGGGACATTGTTGAAGACAGTTGTGGATACCTTCCATTTTATTTGATATGACCACCGTTCCAGGTGGGATGCAACCCATTGCCATGCTATCACAGATTCCAAGACTTGAGACTTGATAGACAAGAGAGTTTTGTGGTTGACTGTGTCAAATGCTGCTGATAGGTCGAGGAGGGTGAGGAGAGATGACATTTTAGCAGTATCTAGCTTCTCAGTGACAGGCAATAGGGGAATCACTGTGCAATGTGCCACTCAGACTGTTTAGAATTGTGAAAGTTGTGCTGTGAGAGATAAAGAGACAGTTGATCATACTGGATAGTGTGTTAAAGGATTTTATAAAGGAAAGAGTGGAGTAATACAGATCCTAAGTTGTCTATGTATGTGGGATCCAAAGTAGGATTCTTTATGAGTAATCCTTGCTCTCGTGAATGTAGCAGGTACATGACCACATATTATGGAACTGTTGATGATAGTTGAGATGAAGAAGATCTCTTCTGTTGCTCGGTTAGAAAAATGTCTTAGGGAAAGAAGGAGGCTCCTGAGAATGTACTGTCAGGGTTGGGGTAGGAGTAAAGGTCTGGCAGATTTTTCAAAATTTTCATCGTTAAAGATGGCAAAGTCTTCAGCAGTCAGGGAGGATGGAGCAGGAGGAGTTGGCAGGTTAAGTAAAAGATGTTGTGGAGCCTTGCAGATTTTGAGCAGAAGATTCCAGCACTTTCTTGTAAAAGCCAGTCACAGTAGAAGTCACTTTGTATGAGAATTTGGCCAGGAGATCACATTTACAATAGATGAGTTGTGTAAGAAGTTGTGTTTTTTATTTATATTTTCTTTGCTGTTCTTAATTCTCTTTGAATGCTATGCACCACATCTGACAGGACAGGGCAAAAAATCTTCCTGATTTTAAAAGTTAGAGGGTATGGGACGTGCATGGATAAATAAAGTGATAAAAGTGTTACTGGCTAACCAAGGTGGGAGTGAGGGTCTGGAAGGAATTACAGGGTGCCGAAAGACACAGAGGAAGGGGAGATAGAGTGAAAGTAGAAGTATTGATATCTAGATTTAGGCAGGGATATTGATGATGATAGTGAGGGATTCCGGGTGATGATGGAGATGTGTAGTGGGGTATCATCGACGTCTGTAGCTGGAGAGGGGCAGCCACACACACACAGATCAGCCATAGAATTAAAATCACCTGCCTAATAAAGTATAGGTGAAAACAGTTTGTGCTGTCAAAACAGATCTGACTTATCTTGGCCTATTGAGGATATTGTGCCTCTTGTCAGTATAATATGTCTTAAAGAGTTTTCATTTTACCTTACTGTTAATTAAGCCAATCAATAAAATAAATGAATGCCCTAATAGTTCATCATAATAATATATTAGCTTTACTACTGTATCTGCAACAACTTGAAGCCTGAACATAAGTGGTTTGTGGTAGTGGACATGGCTAATGGCTTCTGGTCTGTCATATAGCCACCCGAATCATGACCACAACTGTCCATATATAGAGTACAACTAGGTTAACATCAAGGTTCACATCAATATTTATATTACACAAGAATAAAGTCTCCTTCTGACACAGGCAACAAAAATCATTACATAAACTATTCTCATTCATGGTGTGCAGTAGTAAATGTGTAATATATGATTTTGAACGATCAATTATCAACAATGCTGAAATTTTCATCAAATGTGCATAATTCTCAACTACTTACAGTATTATGCTGAATATTACACCACCAGAACTCCTCATGCCATATTGTCCATGTTTTAAAATATTGATTATGCGGTTAAGGAGGTGTTCAATATCATGCAGATGCTTTTTTCTTAGCTTCTTGTTGAAATTTTAAATTCAGTAAGAATCACTAAGATCAAACTCATTACAATTACCTTGTATGCCTTTTTTTTTTTTTTTAAGATAGAGCTATTAGACTCATAGACACTTTAATCATTTACAACAAACCATTTTAGATGCTCAACAACCTGCAAATTGGCTTTTATCAACAAGTCTACTGTATCAACTAAGCCTAACATGTTTGTATTAGTGGTTTAGGTTGTTGCTTAGGAGATAACACACACACACACACACACACACACACACACACATTAGACATGTCTCTTTTCATTCACTGGATGCTTCAGTAGAGCTTAATGTTTAGTACGTAGATCTCCTAAATGAACACAATGTTAGTAGTCGTATCACAATTTCTAATTTAGTTCACATGGACTTGTTATTTTTCTATTAAATATCTATTCAATAGATCTATATGTAAAACTACTATCAATAGTTTTGTTTTGAGTAAGATATACCCGAAGAAACGGATTTCAAACCCACTTTCTCTCTCTCTCTCTCTCTCTCTCTCTCTCTCTCTCTCTTTTCCAGGCAGCGAACATCCCTCTGGTGTGTGAGCTTGGCATTGATAAACTCCCCTTTGATGACTTTTCTCTTGACGTGGACGCCATGATAACAGCAGCCCTACGCATGTTCATGGAGCTTGGCATGGTGCAGAAATTCAAGATAGATTATGAGGTCTCAGACACACACATGCATTTTATGCAGAATGTTCTGCTATGACTCTCTGCTACAGGATTTTTCGGCTATTGACGTTTCCCGCCTCTGTTCTTTGCTACTATTTAACTTCATGCTTCATTCAAGATGAGGTCATGTTGCTCTATATGACATACTTAAATGCCATCTGTCATCTGTGTCTTTTCTCTGTCACTTTAATAAGAATAAAATTCAAGGACTTAAATCCTCTTCACCTCTCTGCCCTTTATCCAGCTTTGATATGGCCTTATGGATTCAGCTTTGATCACACAATTCTGGTTTATTGGTTTTCTAATTTTTTCCCCTCTATATTTCTGATTTGCACCCTTTTTCTTTAGATTCTGTGTCGGTGGCTGTTGACTGTAAGGAAGAACTATCGCATGGTTCTGTACCACAACTGGAGACATGCGTTTAATGTCTGCCAGTGCATGTTCGCCATGCTTACTGTAAGTCACATACATACAAAGTAAAGAACATTGATATTGCTAATGGGTTACATGTACTTCCATTCTAAAGTATTTAATTCCATTCTGACTGTGTGCATATATTCTGAGCTGAATTTAATTCAGGGAAGTAAAAAGGCTTTTTACATGTCCTGCAATGTTAAGTTGCATGTGATGTACTGTATACTGTACATTATTTTTCCTTTAAAGCACTTTGATTAACTTTACAGAATAAAAATCAAGGGTAGGAATGGCAATATAAAAAGGCAGATACTGTATGTAGTGTTTGTGCAAAGAAAATAAGTGTAAAATGTTTCCACTACTATAGCCTGTATACAGGAGGAAGCACCTCAGCAGTGTTCTACTTGCACTTGCAGCACTTGGCTCTACTCTGCTTCATGCTTGAACTGTTACCTATATCCCTGATTGTGTTTGTGTTGCATTTTTACATTTTTTTGAAACACTTCCAAAACTGTGTGAAAATGCACCTTAAATATACACAGTGAAAGCCTGACTATTAAATGAAAGTAAAATGCTTTCAGTGTTCTTTGTAGCATGCACCCTAGGCAGAAACAGCATTAGTGCATTAGGACCTCTACGGGCTGTCACACATAGAACATTCACTTTTTGGATCTTTTGGTTTGGCGTGCTAGGCAGAGGCAGAATTAGAGCATTTTGGTAACCATATTGGTTAATTCTGCTAATCCTCAAATCCAATCATTTATGATTTGAGTCCTCCAAATAAAGAGATCTTTGTCATTAAAACAAATTAAAAATAAAGTCATTAAGAATACTAATAATAAGTACAAATTATATAATTATAAATAACATATGAATAAAATATAACTTCAATAACAAGATACATTGCACATTAAGATTTTGCGCTGGTTATCAGAAGGTTGTACAGTAAGCTTGAACATCTGTTCAAAAAATCATAAACATCTGTTCACAGAACCACAATCATTTTAAGTACTGTAATTTTTGGCTAAAATAATTTGGCAAAGTAAATTACCCCCCGCCCCCCCCACACACACACACAGATTTGTTTATTAACAAATCATATATATATTTTTTTATAAAATAATAAAACACAATAGAAAGCAATTTCCCTCTGGGATTAATAAAGTTCTATGAATCTTGAATCTTAAATTATTTTATTTATAAAATAAGTATTTTTAATTATTTACTAAATAATACCATGGACAGCACAGGTATGCGCTGCTATTTCATACTTGTGTCCAAGGATCTGGGTTCAGTCCTGTCCTCATGTCCATTAAAGCATAGAGATACTCCTGTAGCAGTAAATGAGCATGTGGATGTACAGTATGTGAATGGTGCCTTATGATAGATTGGCATGCCATCTGTAGTAAATTCTTTCACATTGCACCCTGAGGTACCAAGATATGCTCTGAATGCACCACAACCCTGTCCAGGGTAAAGTGGTTGTTAAAGTTTTTTTTTCTCAAATTGATTTTGCTAAATAATGTAGCATTATATTACTAAATAATGAAGAATAATTCTTTCACCAGCTTAATCTTTTGTCTCTTGAATTTGTAGCTTGCCATGCTACAGAGATGCTGTAAAAAATGCTGTTTAATCACATATCAACAATTACACACATTTAAAATCAGCTTTCAGCTGGCACTGCTGTCAAAGCCATGGTGTTATAGAAAATAAATTCCTCTGACCAGTAAGAATGAAGAATTCACCAGCACTGTGGTGTAAAGAAATGTGAATTAAACAAATGCAAAGTAATAAATAGACCATCAATAATGAGTATAATTATTGAAGTACTTGCATTTATTATAATTTCTAGGTAATCTACCCAAGCAATTATATTAGTTTTGGTACAGTATACTGTTACATGTGTGTGTCTCAGACTGCAGGTTTCCAAGAGACCCTCTCAGATCTGGAGATCTTGGCCCTCATTGTGGGATGCGTGTGCCATGATCTGGATCATCGTGGAACCAACAATGCCTTCCAAGCCAAGTACGACACACATACAATCAGCTGTAATGGTAGTGCCAAAGAATCAAGCAATTATGTACACTGTGTGTACATTTACAATAAGCCCCAATCATGTTTATCTGTGTGTCTTTTTATTTCCTTATTACCACCATTATTTAAGTTTCACATAGAGTGGGGAACTTCTGTCAGGGTAGCGATGGAGGTGGGTTTACCCATCAGCCTCAGCAAGTCAAATGTTTATGATAACTTATAGCAGTTGTCATGATTGTTTTCTAGAATCCTAACTACTGCTTATCATCTTGTTCTGTTTTTCTCTTGGTGTTTTACTTATTGTTAAAAGGAATCTGCACTGCATCCACCACTCTCTCAAAACCTTGACACCAGCCTGTGCAGCTATAACAAACCATCTGATTGATGAGCACCTTATACTGTACAGTTCCAGAATTAATCTCTGATATATTTGACTAACCCCATATCAAAGTACCTACTTAGATATACACAGTTCAGTATTAGAGTACACTGTGTGGCATGTGCCATTCACATACAAATGAGTACAACTGCATTCATTCATCCTGGTTGACCTTTGCTTGTTTTGTAGTGTTACATCCGAAAAATGGAATGGACTTGGCACAGAGGTGTCCACATAGTTGCAAAATGATTCACCAATAATTTTCATAAAGGTTGTGATTTTATAAGTAGTCACTTCTTTGAACTTGGATTGTAGTGTATGTGTGACAGGGAGGTCTAGATTTGGCAAATATATCAACTTGTGTTGAGAAAGAGTGTGCGATAGATAAACAGTGAACATATCAGCAAGTCAGTGACGCACATTCAACGTCTATTCCATCTTTCACTCACCTGACAATGCACTTGCTATCTAAATTACCTTTTATTTAGCAGAGAATGAAGCATGCCCTTTCCAGGCTTGTGAGTAACATATCATGTGTCCATCTCTCATCACGTTCTCATCATGTTGCTTTCAGGACGGGGTCTGCTCTATCTCTCCTCTATGGGACCTCAGCTACGATGGAGCATCACCACTTTAACCATGCTGTTATGATCCTGCAGAGTGAAGTAAGATCCCGTACTCACACTCTCATACACACGACATCATTACAGAACAGCAGAACTAATAATAATCACAGGTTACTTACTTTACTACTGGTACTGACAGTAAACATGGCTGAAATGTACAGTTTATTAAACTCACCTTGGAGTCCATGGGGAGATTAAAAAAGGGCAACAGAGCAACAGTGAATGTAATTAATCAGTGTACTTACGGACAATGAATGATGAGAGACAGGCGTATATAATCAGATGGGCAGAAATAAGGATGGCTATGAGAAATAAAGAAAAGATGATGCTGTACATATTCAGATCATTTTACAGCATTGCAATTTGCAGTGGCACCTCTGGTAACACAGGTTCACTGGGTACTTTATAAGAGAAAGAAGCAGAAATCAGATTAGTTTTTTTTTGCTGTTGATCAGATTGGACTCCTACTGCTACTATTATATACACTATTTGGTTTCTAGGGCTATAAGGAAACCCAGTTTCAAATAAAGCTCCCGCTTTATTTTTCCCGGTATTATTCAGATTCCTTATACTCACTGTGTGTGTGAGTAAGGACCAAGTGTCAGAAATGAAGGGGACTGAAGGCACAGTGAAAAAAGGGTTTCTGACTCACATGTGGCACAACAGATAAGTGCTTGAGAGATCGTGAGTTCAAATCCCGCTGATGCAACATCCAAGGATGTCAGAGAATCGGCTTTACTTTCTAGGTGGGAGGAATGGCATTACTCTCACCCTTGTCACTAGTCATGCATGAGTGTTTATGAATTTTTATGAATTTTTTTATTTAATTGTGTTTTGCTGCTCTGGGGGGTATGGAATCGTGTGTTTTGGAGCAAGCGTGTACTAGCCTTCACCCTCCCCATTTGGTAGCCGTACGCTGATTGGGAAGAGCTAGCTGGTGGGTGAAAATTGTCCAGTGGCCCAACTGGGAGAAAATGGGTTAAACCATGTGCTTCCATCATCTACTCTGCTATAATAAAGAAATAATTACTCAGTTACAACTAGAAAAAAATATATATATTGCTCATTGTGGTTGACATTATGTGTGTGAGCAGTGTGTGTTTACACTTATAAGATGACATTGATATCATGGAAGTCACAGAAGTAGGAGGTCTAACATCATCTCAGTTATCCAGAATACCTGTTCAAACTTTGCTGAAAGCTATAGTTTATTGGATGAAAGTTTAAGGTCATCATTAGCAGAATTGTGTATACATATGTGAATACTGTATATGAGCTGATTGCTGTTGCTCTCATTAGCTTTAACATAATAAAATTATTTATTATATAGTTTTGTAAATGTGTTGACACAATAAACCATTTAAATAAACCTTTCTTATTAGCAAGAGCCTGCAACCAAGGACACTCACAGAGATTATCAGTTAAATACATTTAAAAAAAAAAAAAGTTATAAATGAACATGTGCCTTGTTATCCTCAGCTCCAAAGACATTTGCTCTTTTCCAGGGCCATAATATATTCTCTAATTTGTCATCCCGGGATTATGGAGACCTCATGCAGCTGCTGAAACAGTCCATCCTGGCCACAGATCTTACATTGTACTTCGAGTGAGTGCTGTTGTCTCTGCATGTCTCTGCATTTATTAAGAGTCTTTGATACACATATGCAAATGCAAATGGTAAAAATCTCATATTTTTAGTTATTCTGATCTTTTTTTTTTAATGGTCTGTTCATTCAGATTTGTACACAAAGAGCAATGATAAAATGCAGAACTGCTATTCAGTTGAAAAAATATATATTTAGTATATAGTACTAAATGTATAAATAGTATACATTACTATACAAATTATACATTTAACACCCTACAATAACCCAGCCTGCCACCAATCCACCCGCAAAACCCTAACCAATCCAATCTCAACCCTCTGCCAATCCACTGACGGAGCCGTCCAACCACACCTGAAGGGTAAAGAGAGGAACCAGAAAATATATATATAAAAAAATACATAGAATACAAAAAATGCAAAATAGAATCAGTTAAAAGGCTGTCACATAAATCTAGGGAAAAAAAGAAAAAAATTTGAGGCATTCAGTGTATGTCCAATGCCAAGGACAGTGATTATAGTCTTATATGATAGACCAGCAAAAATCTCATTTTCTCCCAATAGAGCAAAGAGGTCACATCTCCTAGACAGTAAAATTATTCTCATTTTTTCTTATATTTTCATCCACTTGTGTATCATGCGTAACATTATGTTCTGGAATTGTTACGACTTTACTTTTTTTTAAGCCTCTACTGCCTCCTTGTGGTTAAAGAGTGAAACACACAAAACCCTAAAGAAAGGTTATTAAGAAGGGTGCAGTTATATAAGAGTAAACTTTTTTGTGTTGCAAGAGTTTGAAGGTTCTCTAGAGCTGCCATTAAAAAAAATCTGCAAAGAGAAAGTACTCCAGTACTCAACCTCTTAAAAAAGAGTTGGTTGATATGGACATCCAAGCAGTCAGGACTGTCGCTTTTGAATGTTCTATAGATGTTATAGCTACACAAACTACCCTAAAATCACATCCCAGGTTACAGATGTAGAAAGTGATCAGAAGGCTTGTGATTGGCAGAAACATTCTTAGGACATCTTTACCAGGATAAAAAGACAAGACAGTAAAGATAGGGTCCTGTTGGAAATGAAACCAAAGCATTGTTTAGTTCTGTAGGGTGAATTGTGCTATCATTAATTTTCGTGAATTTTCCACAGGAACAGAAGCCGTTTCTTTGAGCTGGTGAATAAAGGGGAATATAACTGGAATGTGAAAGAACACAGAGATATGTTCAGGTAAGTTACAGATAACAAATTATGCCTAGCAGTATCAATCATAGCTTTAACACTGTTATTTAATTAATATCGGCATAAAAGCAATGCTACACCTCGTGTTCAACATTAATGCTGTTATATCGTAGATCCATGTTAATGACTGCTTGTGATTTGGGAGCTGTGACCAAGCCGTGGGAAATATCTCGCAAGGCAAGCACCGACCTATTCTTACTTATCAGTGTCGCTTTTTGTACTGTAACGTTAGTTAGAGCATGTGTGTATGTATATATATGTCTTTATGTTCATATAGTGTATCTGTGTGTTGGTAAAGGTAGCAGAGCTGGTTACCAGTGAGTTTTTCGAGCAGGGAGACAGAGAAAGATCTGAACTGAAGCTGACTCCTTCTGTAAGTCTTGTCTGCGAAACTCATTATATCAACTTGCAAAAAGTTTATTCAAATCTTCTTTGTGTCTTTGTATATTATAGGAAAAAGTGTATAGTGATTAGGTTGCTGTACATAACATAACAGCAATAATTAATAATCACCATTATTATAATTAGGGCTTAAGGTGGTGTTCACACTGGAGGGGGTACCAACCCATCACACAGCACAAACACACATTCACACACCACACCCAATCACTTAATCATTCCGGAAACCCGCGGAGAACATGCAAACCCCATGACCACGGACCTAAGGTGGGACTCGAACCCTGACCCCAATTACATTAATTAAAGAATTGTATTTTGATTATAATTATGGCCTTTTACAGACACTTTCTCAAACCAGTAATGCACAATATACCGTAAAATATAAAGTGTATAATTCATGGAGTGAGATTTTCATACATGGTTTTGAACATGCTCTGTTCACAATTGTTTGTTACATTGAATGAAATTTCAGCTGGATAAGATGCTGTTTCTCATTTTTCCATCATTTTCCGTTATCGATTACAAACACTTATAAAATTAATTAGAAAACCATGCATGTGGCCACGACATGAAATCAAAGAACATTATTCGTTCGTTCTGTTTTGAAAATCATTTTCTAACTTTCTTTAACAACAACCAAAATTATTGTTCATGCGAATAAGATATCGTCACTACAGATTTAATCCCTGTGCTGGATTATAAACAAACAGTCTGATATAAAGGCCATTTACTTTCACTTAAATTCAAAGGTTGAACACACAGACACACTCACACACCCACACAGAATGAACAAAGCGAAACGTCAAAAGCTTTTTCTTGTCCTTATGGTTCCTGATAATTGGAAATCATGGGGTTGGGAGGGACATTAGTTAAAGAGCTAGCTTCTCAGAGCTTTGATGCTCAGGCGCTTTTGTGTACCATGACAGTAATTATGGCCTGGTGTGTAATCCTGGTCAGACACATTTCCTTTCTCCTCTGAAGTATCGCTAGCCTCAGGTTTAGCACCCAGTCAAAGTGTTTAGCAGCAAGTGTGTGGGCGTTCGCCATTATATATTCAGTCACAGTGCTTCACCCTGGGAACTATCTCTCCACCACAGTATGCTTTCACTAGTATTGCAACATTAAACATACACGCACACACGCGCACACACGCGCACACACACACACACACACACAGGCTACTTCCAATAAAACCATTGATGGAATATTCTCACCTATGTATATGTACCTGTCTCTGTGGTGCAAGCTTTTAATACCATCTGGATCCAAACAAGCAAATTATATAATTAAAAAAATATTTTAACCTATGTTTTTTTATAGGTATTTTTTCCTTTTAATAAAAATGGTAATTTTAACATACAGGTTTCCTTTGTGTTTTTGTTTTCTAGGCCATCTTTGACCGTAACCGAAAGGATGAGCTGCCAGGTTTACAGTTGGAATGGATTGATGGTATCTGTGCTCCACTGTATGAGGTAATAATGTTCAGCAATCCACCACAATGCACATGCACATGCTGTTTCCACCTGGGCCATCAACAGTTCGGTGATGTTCAAAGGCTTTATATACTCAGCAAAAAAAGAAACGTCCTCTGACTTTCAACTGTTTTTACTTTCAGTAAACTTAATGTGTAAATAT
>JAQMYK010000035.1:19344581-19380616 GCA_030014345.1 Clarias buthupogon | reverse complement strand
TTTTTAGAACTGTGACCTTAAATGCCTACTTTCTGTAAGCTGTTAAGGTCTTAACGACCATTCCACAGGTGCATGTGTATTAATTGATTATGGTTAATTGAACATGCATGGAAAACATTGTTTAAACCCTTTACTATGAAGATCTGTAAAGTTATTTGGATTTTTACAACATTATTGTTGAAATACACAGTCCTGAAAAAGAGGCGTTTCTTTTTTTGCTGAGTATATATGAGGAAAACTTTTACCTGAAAAAAATGACCAAAAAAATATTACATATTATTACTGCAAACAATTGACAATGTATTATAAGATACCACCATGTCAATTCTCAGGTTAATTCAATAGAAAGTAGGACTGCAAAAGCATCATAAAATTTGTATTTTAATATTAAAACGAATTTAAGGATTCAGCAAATTATTTAGTACTGTGAACATTAGCAGTAGATCTACACTATATATTTGTATCAAGTAAAAATTGTTGTACAGATAATCACAGGAGGCAATATACATAATTCTACCAAACTTAGGTATTTGCAGTTAATTTTTATTCAGTTATAAAGAGTTCCCTTTGTCATTGATCTTTAACTGCCTTGTATCTGTCTTCATGCACATATCTTTATGTTGAAATAACGATTTTCTAATTTAAGGCTCCTCAAAATTCACAATTAGACAACTTCCTGTATACTGTTTGTGATGCAACATTGGATTTGGACTATGCCGTATAATATTTTCATAATTTATTGCCATTTAAGATTCAGCCACATTAAACTAGTACACTACTATTTACAGTAATTTGAAAACTTATTTATGATTATAAATAGGCTTGAAAAATAGGTTTCCCGGAAATGTTTAAAATATACCATTAGTTATTTCAAGATCTATTATTATATTTTTTTAAACAGTGCCTTGTGTCCTCACATTTGCAGTACAGACACAAATCTTTTCCTAGTTTTCCTCGCTGCAGGTTAAGTGCAGCACAGGAAATGAAAAGGAAAATAACAGCCTATTTAAAAACAATGGCGCCCTCTCTTGTATATAGCGAGAGACATGTCACAGTTCCCAATAAATCAAGCAGTTAAGCAGAAACAGGAACAAAACAAAACCGGCCGTCATCTTTTCGAGATAAATAGTATGTGTGTGAATAAGGTTACGTCTTTATCATATGTATGACGTTAAATCTCAGTTTTGGGAGTTTTTGGCAATTTGTTTAACGGCCCAAACATTGTTTGGAGTGAGGTCAGGTTCGTATACGGATATATTAGTAATTCCAGGTGAGTTCCTCTAATGTGCAAGTGGTGTGTTGCCTGCAAAAAAAACGTCTTTGGTGATCACACCAGGCTGTTTATTCCATTAAAGGAGTTCCTGGGAGGTCAGCGCTTCAGCAGAGAGGATGTTTGATCACGGCTCCGATGTATTGGCAAAAACTTTCTACCTTGATTGTAGAAAGTTTTTAATGAAATGTTGGGATCATAAATGTGTTCTGTCATTCTGTGCATCCAAAAGTCCTGGTTTGACATGAACACCCATAGTAGTTGTTCTGATCAACAACTGTGGAAGCTGGAATTAATGATAGTGAAGAGGCTTTGGAGCTTTAGACGGTTTTTGATTTTTTTAACACTGTAAGGATCTTTATCTGGTATCATGATACTCTAGGTCCAGATAATTTACATCTTAACAGAGCTACAAAATCATACTTCCTAAATCTATAACAAAAAAGGTACATAGGCTTGTTTTAAACATGCCACATGTAATTCACACACAGGCTATAATTTGCATTAAGATTTAATGTATATTCATAAAACATATATATTAAATGTGTGTGAAGGGGTTCCTTCATTCCCAATGGACATGACATATCAGTAATGAGGTTTATTATTCACGTCATTATGGCTGGCAGTGCGTACAGCTGATTTCATTTTAAATTCATCACTAGCATAATTAATCCAACTGGATTACACTTGGTGATTCATTTCACTGAGTACTAATACTTCTATTATTGTCTGCTTTTATTATTACCAAACAAAAATAATGTGGTGAAAAGATTTACTGGTTGGTGCAGTGACAGCACAGGTAGTTTTGCTGCCTTATGGGTCTAGGGTAATCGGTTTCATCTTGTTTTGGTGCATGGTGTAGTGGGTTTTCTCTGGGCTCTCTGGTTTACTCCTAAAAACAATCCAGTGAGTAGATAAGATAAATTGCCCTGGTGTTTGAATTTGGAGGGCCTTGTGATGAACTGGCATATCATCCAGGGTACTGTACTGTCCCCCTCACACCCATAACAAAAAGAAAGATCCACCATGACCTTTCCTGGGATTACAGTAAAATGGTTGCTAAAAATGAGTATGGCACAAATGTTTATTAATGCTGTGTCTCATGTGTGAGTCCTAATGATTCAGTTATTTTTTGTTATGTTCACATTGGGACAAAGGTTTATATGTTTGTATGTGATACAGTAACTTTGTGGCTGAATTTTATTTTTCTTTTCCAAGTGTGTGTGTACAATATTAAGTGGGTAGCAATTTAAAATGATTTTCCATTTTCTATAGATGCTAGATGCTTTCAGACGGAAAGGTCTGAATTTTTTTTTATTTCTGCTTACTCTACTGACACAGTGAACATACTGTACACACTCACTTATTCTCTATACCGCTTATCCCCTTCAGGGTCGCGGAATGCTTGAAGCCTATCCCAGAGGATCCGGGTCACTAGGCGGGGTACACCCTGGGTGCAAATTCATTGCTGGTCACACAAGCACACACTCACACCCTACAGGCAATTTTGAAACTCCAGTTAGAATAATCTGCATGTCTTTTGACTGTGGGAGGAAACCAGAGAACCTGAAGCGCAGGAAGAACATGCAAACTACACGCACACAGACCCAAGGCAGGAATGGAACCCTTGACCCTCGACAACCACTTACTGTGTATAAGGTATAGGAATACTGGATTGAGCCACAAGGTTTCATCAACATTACACCTTACAGTAAACTCTCTCTTGACATAAGCCTAGGAAAAAAGCCTAATTCATTCATGATTCCATAGATAATCCTGGCATGCAACAATCATTGCATCCAGAAGGGAAATCAGATCATTTGGATGGTGGTCATATATCTTTCATCTCTACAAAGGAAAGAAATTCCCTCTGGGCTTGAGTAATAGCTAGTAAAAGTACCACCTTGCTTGGACGTGCCTCAAAGCAGTCTGTGAGGACATGGGCATGGTGAAGTGGCTCATTGCCCCATACAGTTATGACTGTTGGCACATTTCTAATCCTTACATGGGATAAGCCTTCAATAGAGCTCATCTAGAAATGCGATGAGGTGGACTTTTAATAGTGCATCATTGTCTGATAATGCTTGTTCCATAATGTTTTATGGCATCAATGACCATATCAACAAGTGCAAATGCCTACTGAGCTGTGAAAGTCCTCCCTTTGGCTCCCAAAGCAGAAATACTGGAGCCTTAGTTCAATTTACAGTGCAAAATTGATTTTTGTCACATTCCCTTGCAGTATGCCAAATCTTACCTGCTGGTTTGCTGGAATATTTGTGCGACGGATGCCACTGTTAAATGTGGGGGGTTCTGCTGCACCCTCAGTCCAGCCTCCATCGAAAGAGCATGATTTATCACACAAATCAATTATTCCATCAAGCATTCCACCACCTCACATCTGACTCTCCCTCTACTGGTCACTCTAGCACCCCATCCACTGTCTTTGTAGGGAACCAGGATTGGATTTTCCCCTTGTGTATGGATGTTAAAAAAAGATGAAGACTGAAAACATGGGGGAATCAGCAAATATTCAATATGACATTACCAAGCATGTTAATATGCATGCTAAATTGCTAACTGTGTGAAAACTTTTGAAAAAGTAAACTCAGTATACTCACCGGCAAAGCTCACTGGCAGTTGTAAAACAAACTGTAATTTAGTGGCAAAAAGTCCTAAAATATATTTAAATTTTCACTTTATCTTGATATTAAAAAATAGATATAAATAAAAGAAAGGTTTTGTCTGTACATTGGTCAGAACTCGCTCTTTCAATTATATCTTTTAATTTCTTACATTGGAGGACATGAAACCAGTCTCAGAAAAACTTCCAGAAAAGCGTTCAGATCCTTACAAAACAAAACGAACATGCAACACAGCATGGCTTACTCCAGAAAGGCCAAGTACACCATGAAAACTGAACCTTCAAAGATACAGTATACGGACAGATTATTATATGTTTATTTTTCCTGCGTTTAAAACCAATTTAAAGAGCCACAATGAAATAATGTGATGAACAGTTACTGTATGTGCCGGATTTAATACTTTAAACAGGGAGTGCATTTGGCTGACGATAAAAAAGTACAATTTAAACAATCATTCCAACTCAGAAAAAGACCAGAAATAATTGAAAGCCCAATAATGAAATGGAATTAATGTTCATTATTGTGTAAAACTAATGCACCACCAGTGTACACAAGCACCACAATGTGTAGTGATGTTTATATATATATAATTGTCAGGATGGATAATTGAAGATATTCAACATTATATTTAAATGTTATAATTTTTTTTATTTAGTTTTCAGCTTTTCCCCCCCAGCTTTTCTTTTTAATACAGTGCTGTAAAAAAGGTTTTGCCCCTTGCTGATTTTTAGTTTTTGCATAGGTGTCACTCTTAAATGATTTAGATCATCAAACAAATTTTAATATTACCCAAAGATTACCCAAGTAAATACAATAATTGCCAGTCATCAGAAACACTTGATTGCAGTTGTTGCCGCTGAGTGTGGCACAATCCGTTATTAGGGCAATTACACATAGGGCCAGGCAGGTCTGGACAGCTTTTTTTCCCTTAATAAATGAAATCATCATTTAAAAACTGAATTTTGTGCAATATTAAAATTTGTTTGATGATCTGAATCATTTTAAGTGTGACAAATATGAAAGAAAAAAAAAACAATATCAGGAATATCAGGCACATACTTTTTTCCCAGCATTGTCACACAAGTTTTGTGTGAATTTAGTCTGCTACACTCCTCCTACACATATAAAGACCATATTCTATGTAGTACATAGTGAACTAGTTTGTGATGGAATGATTTACACGTGATAGCACCACAGGTTGTGGAAGTGGAAGAAAATCCTATCCCTGTCTTTCCTCCTATGGTGCTTTCATGATTAGATTAGAAAAATTAGTCTAATCTAACTTCAAAGTCCATATAACACTGTCTCACTTTTTCTCTTTCTGTTAGTTTGATGTGGGACACTGGTGAAATTTTTGCAAACGGCAGACATACAGTAGATGTAGGCACTAGCAGACCCTGTCATGGGTGATTGGCTAGCCTGCATTGTGGTAACACTCCTGGAAATCTTTTGGTGTGTCTGTGTGCCCACTGCCCTGCTTCTTTAAACATTAATGGCTGCCACCTTCAGTCCAACCTCTGCTTGACATCTGAGTGCCCTCTGCTAATAAATAGTGCAGTAGTACAAGTCATCAGCATTAAAAACAAAACCATAGCTACAGGAAGTCAAATGCAACCACTTTACCTTTACCTTTATTCTCTTCTAAAGAAGTGAAAACAAACAAGATTGGTAAAACGCATAATCCAAAACAATAACATTTTATAGTGCTATATAAAGAATCTCTATAAATGAGTAGGATACAGTATGTGCATCTTAGGGTGGCATGGTGGCATATTGGTTAGTACTGTGCCCGCCCAACTCCGGGGTCAAGAGTTTGATTCCTCCCTCTGATCTGTGTGCGTGGAGTTTGCATTTTCTTCCCAGGCTTGGTGGGTTTCCTCTGGGCACTCCGGTTTCCTCCCACAGTCCAAAGACATGCAGATCAAGTTAATTGGTGTTCCCAAATTGCCCATAGTATGTGTGTGTACTGTATGTGTGTGCCCTGCGATGGATTGGCAGTTTGTTCAGGCTGTACCTCAGTGCATTCTGAATTTTACTGTAGGTTCTATAATAATTAAACAAGCCCATCTGGCAAAAAACATCATGTCACTATCAGAGTCACTCAGATCATCTTCATGATCTTATGCATTTTTTATATATCTTTATGTATAGGATCATGGTGATATATATGTTTTAATAATTTTTTAAGCTGATTATGTTGGTTGGATTGTGTTTGGTCAGACATTGTAATCATGTACTCTAAGGGAGTCAATAATCAATATTATTTTCCCAAACCAGTTGTTGAAGTTGTTCATCTTTGGATTTAAACATACTGAAAAAAAGAAATAATCATTACTGCCAACAAACACCTGAATACAGTCAGTTGTTATATTGTAGTGGTGTTCATTGATGGGTTGCTTGTGGATCAGTGCCAGGAAGCTAAAGAGATTAGCCATAAAAATTAGCCTCATACAGTATGCTTTACTTCAACAGTGACATGGTTGTCTAATGATTCTAACTAGTGATGATGTATTAGGAAATAATAATTAGGAAATATTGGGAGGTTGTTTTAGGCTTTGTCCCTTAGAATTGAGTCAAATAAATAAGTCAGCCGATACACACACACACACACACACACACACACACACACACACACACACACACACACACACACTTGTGGAGCTGAAAGATCCTCAATAGGTTTTTGGATTGTTAACAGTGCTCCTAATGGACAAACTAAAGAACTCTTATGGACCCTCCTAGGGTGTACTAACATACTGCATACCGTGTAACTCATTGGCCCATTAGAACACAGCACATTTCCCATCAAGATACCATTTACTTGAGCATCATATTAAAACCATCCACATCCTGTAGGTGTGTGCTTGAGAATATGTAAACTAGAATGTAAAAGCTGTGAAGTGTGTTAGGATACAGAGATGTGAAACGCAGGTTAATTAATGCACTGTGAGAACCTGGGAAGATACATACTTCCACCCCAACCATCCATCCACATCCCAACTGTCAGTGAGGCCATTAATCTTGAATGCACCACGCTGTTTAACAGATTTATTGCATGCATATCAATTATAAATAAGTACATTTGGGAGATCTAATCACTCCTGTAAGAAAGAGAAGACATGCTGACTTCTGTATGTTTTAAATAGGCTGTATTGTAACTTGTATTGTAACTTCATAGCCTTCTATCCAAATATTTGTGCTAAAATTTAAGCCACTGTATGCTGATGACATTTTGGTCCTCCTGGACTCAGTGCTCATTTATTCCTATGGAGTTGCTTTGTTTTTATTCTCTCACTTCCTATCAGTGTAAATGTAGCCAAAGCATTATAAATCTGCTGATTCAGGTTTAGATTGAGACTTTTGCATGTAAAACCCTCCTGGCATAACAAAAAGGAAGGCATCCTCCTTTCACCATAATCCACTTTCAATAGCATTTGTCCTAAAAAACAAAAATTTGGCAAAAAATACAAAACTGCAAATATTATTAGTGATTATTGTTTTGATTGTGTGTCTTTTGTTTCCCATTCAGGCCTTCGTGAAACTGAACCCTAAACTCCAGCCGATGGTCGACATGATTCAGGTGAATCGTGCCATGTGGGAGGAGCTGCACCAGAAGCGGCAGCGCAGCCAGGAACTGGTGACTCTCTCAAGCACTAACTGTGATGGTGATGGTCACATTGGTGAAAAAGATGCGCCCAAAGCTGCGAGTTAGCTCCTGCCCACCATGCCACATCTTGATCTCTGACCTCTGACCTGCAACCCAACCACAGTGCTATGCATGTGGGGAGTTTTGGCTCTGCTGCGAGCTTCCAGCTGCTGGAGCGATGATGGCGATCTGGTCTCACAGTGCCCCTGCTGGCTGCATGTTTGAACTCTCACCACCGGGTGCAAGAACACCACTAGGCTGTGACTGAGTATTTCTGTTTGGCCTGGATGTTTTTTTTTTTTCTCACCTGGAGAAGTCTCTGAGAATAGTTCTAGACTCAGGAAGAGGCAGCGTCTCTAGAGCTAGAAGGACTATATAGATGCTGTATCGTATTAACTGGCCTGCTGTGTTGTTAGGGATGGCTAGGACCAAGCATTGCCACTGTTTATACAGGTTTATTATTATAGTGTAACCAATGAGTTTAGCTTTGATTATTCGGAATGAAAACCTTTCAAGAGTGCAGGTTTTGTATTGTACATATTTAATTTGAGGTTATTGTTTATGCTTGAGACATGATTGTGGGTTTGGGCGCCGTTTTTCACCTGATGTAATTATTATTGGATCAGGGGTTTGCTGAGCTTAAAGGCTCGTGGCAATGCTTGCAATGCAGATACAATAGAGTGCTGCTATTTGTGCCTTGGTTAAAAATCCTTCATGAAAGATGCATGTGGTCTCCTTTCAGCTTCATAATTATCTAGAGACTATGTTTTATATCATTAAGAGTTGTGCAGCCGGTATGATGTCGTAAAAACTCCCTCTGGATTTGTGATGTTGCTGCTTGCGCCTATTTTGGTTCCATTAATTAACTCAGGCATGGTGTGAGAGGTCCATGCATTACCATAGAGCATTTACATTAGCGCACTCATCTATATTCACAATTTCTACCTTATTAGAGCTGATCCAAGCATTAGTCATATTACTTTGGGAACTCTGGTTCTGGACTAAGTAGTGGACTAAACTGCAGTCATATTACTTTTATGAGGCCAAGCCAATGCAGGAAGTACATGTGCCTTTATAAATATTAGTAAACCACATTGTCTTCAAGCTATGTTTTATGACATCAGCATTGTTGATACTGAAATATTTAGTAGATTTAGTTAAAATATGCTTTCTCTCCAGGAATATCGCAGAATTTTATAGTTTTTTTTCTTTTTTTGTATAGGACTACTATCTCTCAGAAAAGGGGCAGAATGTTAAATTTAGCTAAAGGTAATGGAAAATGAGTAAGCACAATCAAAACACTGGATCAGCCTAACCAAAAGGAATACAGCTCCAATAAGTGAGTTAAGGAACTCTGTTGCCCTTTGTGCCTGCTGCAATATGGCCACACAATCATAATCCATTCATCAGATATACTGATACTAATGTGCAGGTAATGTCATTCCACATCAGCTGCAGCTGTGTTTAACCCTCTTTCAGACTGTTATTCACTAACACAGCTGGACATCCAGTAAACTGATCACAGTTAACTTTTACATGACTTTATACAGGTTTGTGGTTTTCTTAATGAACCATAAATATGAATATGGACATAAAAATCCGTAATAATCATAAGACACACACATTCATAATTCACGAAGCAAAAAGAATGACAATGTTATGCATTAGCTTTGTTTTTGTTTTTTTGTTTTTGTTTTTAGTTACAACTACGAAATCTTCTACTTTCTTTTATATGTAATTGCTCTGAAATGTTTATGCTGTAGCTGTTTTCCTGTGATACCTGGTCACAGTTTGAAATTGTGTCGTGGCATTGTGAAAGTGTAGACCGAGGCATTGCAGTGCTCTTTGTGGCATGGATCTTCCTGCTCTTGGGAAATCAACAGAAATAACATGCTAACTGACAATGGGACAAAATTAATTGCATGAGGAAATAACTGCTCTAGATATAGGGACTGAAGTGACAAATTGATGACCTCCTTCACTCAGATGTTCATAAACATTTTAATGTTCGTGCATGAATAAAGATATTGCACCATGTTTGGGAAAATACTGTAAATTCTGTAATCCTTTTTTGTTCACATGGCCTTTTTTTGGGGTATTATTATTATTATTGGTACATTTTCAGGCGTCATGTCCACATTTCAGAATTTTGTTTGTATTTTTAAGGGACAGTAAAAACTGAGGTGTCTTTAAAGCATGTTATTTGGAAATGTGTACTGTTCGATTCAAATAAACGTGCTGCTAGTTAACAGGCCTTGTGTTGGTTATATGAGCATCTTCTTATGAGGATTTGATTTGCTGCACCATAAGAGAAATATTCCTGTAAGATGCAAAATAATCTCTATACTGACCCCATGTGGACAAATATTTTACTACAAAGCAGATCAGGCCAATAGTCTAATGTAGTATCTGAATTATAAGTATGCAAAGCATCTTAAGGGGTTGGGATTGTGCCACAGAAAATGTCCAGATGCTTTGGTTCATATGATGCTGCAATGACAAATATCCAGACTTTGGTAAGTGGGTTAAAAATAAAATCTGCGTGCAGTTTTATGAATTCTGTCATAAATCATTAAACATATTGGAAAGTCAGTAATTTAGAGATTCCATACTAACTGTTTATATGGACTGTGAACTGTGAATCTGTCTGAAGTATTATTAAAAAAATAAGGTTTTCCCCTCAACTTTAAGGTTAGGTTAGGCTTCCCATCTTTTTTTTTTTAAAATAGATCCTGCCTTCTGCATAATGATGGTTATAAGAATTTTGTCTCATCAGTGATTGACTAGATGTTTTTTTGCGGATGAAATATGAGCCAATCAGTGCCCCTTCCTCCAAGACCAGGAACCAGTGAAGTCCCTGGTAAAGACTGGTGGGAGAGTTTTTCCCCATGGAGTTTACCAATCAGTAATGAAAGCTGTTTCCTTTACAGAAACTCATGTCATGTAATGTTACCCACACATGGGGCAAGTATGCATAGAAAGAATATACTTATTCCAACAAAAGAGAAACTACCAGATCAAGCATTTTCATGACTAACGCTTTCTGAATGGATTAATAAATGTTTACACCAAACCTCTCATTGTGATGAAAAATTCCTTTCAATTAGGCTGGATCACGTCAGACTCTTCAGATTGATGTGCTTACATGATGCATTTAAATTTTTTTGTTTGAGCCATTATTCCCATTTTTAGTGGAATATTAGGGTTGATGTAAACGCAGCTTGTGCCAGTGTTGAACAACTTTAATTAATCAGGTAATCAGAAAACAAACTAGCCATTTTCAGACCAGATGAGGCAACATATGCAAGTAAATAGAAGAATAGTGATGAGAACAAAATAAAACGTTATCTCAGGTGCCCGTGTATGTGCTTATGTTCTCAGTCTTGGTTTATTTAAAAAAAAAAAAAAAAAAACTCAGTCTGTAAGAAGGGACCAGTAAGCACTTCTTACACTGCCCTGACCTCATGTAGCTGTAGGACTTTACACTTCATATACCAATAGCATTTACCCAATAGCATCCAGGGGTACTTGTTTTTCCACAAACTGAAACCACATGGTGGACAAACATGTTTTAAATGTTAATTTATTGCACAAACAGCACTGACAAAATGAATGCAATGGTTAAACATGTTACCTAGGTAACTAGAGAATGACCAAAGGAGCAGTCAGGACATTTGCAGGTTGCGAAATGACAGGATCAATCTCCTATGAATGTTCAGAAAATGTTTATATAGGGCAGATAAGCCCCAACATTTCCTTCATTCCATATTTCACAGAGAAAAGCCAGATTTGTTTAATTATTTACAACAGCTTCTATTTAACTTTATTTATGGAGCAAGACATGAGAGACTAACATCTTAAGGGGCAAATGATGCATAGAAATCATCACAGGAAAGCTGGTTGGACCAGTTAATTGTATAATAGATGATACAACAACAATAATAATAATGAAAAACAAGGAATCTGACATCATAACTTTGCATTTGACTCTAGCACCATACTGCAGTATACTAGGAAGGCTTAGGTTCAGCTTAAAGGAATACTCACACTTTTTTTATTTTCAATCTAAATGTCTATAGTTTATAATTGTTGAGCACATGTGATTACCACAGACAAGTCTGAAATTTTTCCCTGCACTCCGAGCAGAAGTGAATACCTTATTACTCAAATCTCACTCATACTAGACGAATAAGGGCAAACGTAACAGAGAAATGTACTGATGCTAATTCCAAACATGTCACAATCGCACCAATGATGTCTTGCAGATAACTGCATGACTTGATGACCGTCACGTCATTTACTACAAAGATATCGGTATTACATAATACTTTTACTCCTTTTACTTTATTTATTGTAAAATATTCAGTCCCAAGTCAGAATAATTATTAAAACATTCAGTCACAAGTTCCAAATCTGTTTAATTTTTGTTCCAGAGATGACAAGGAAAATATCACCTTCATAACAGTCTAAGTTTAATTGTATGAGCGCCATGAAACATCCTGTAAAGTGCAAGTTTTGAAAAAGAAGTACAACAAATTCATGTTTAGTTCATGGATGGACCCCAATAATTTTAATAGCTGCCCTTAGACTTCCAAAAGTGAGTTTCGAGTAAATCTGTGTTGAAATCCTTGTTTGTGTAAAATATGTGCACAATTAGGAAATGGACATTAGGTTGAAAAAACACTGGAGTTTTCCTTTAAGAGTCAGAAAGGCTAAAAAAAGGAGCGCAAAAGAAATAGATTTTGATTGGGAAGGCAAATCATAAGTAACTTGTAAGTAACTCATCAGTAACAAGCACACAAGACGTGACCTTTATAGACATCAGGAAACCTTGATGCATTCAGACCAGCAACTTTTCACACAGGAGCAGAAAATCCACAAGTTTATGGAACATCCATAGCCAGGATTCTTTGTGAGCTTGGACAAATTATTACTAGATGAAGTGATTAAATCCCTATTATTTACATGTAATTTCTTAATATTTGCATATGTTGTGTTGAAAATGAGACATAGAAATTACAAATGATCATGGTGACTCTTAGATGATCATTTACAAACAAATATATGCAAGAGATATACAGTATACTGTATATATTTATAATTTACAGGTATATGAATGCATATAGCCAAACGACTGAAAGGTTCAAAGTCTTTGGTAGGAGGACGGGGTCTCGCAACTAAACATTAACAAACCAAACTAACCCAATCTCTCCAAGGACACCATGAGATAAAGCTCACCGTGCAGAGAAAAAAAAGAATTCTCCATGCTAGAGCAAGTTCTCTTAGCCTGCAGAAGCAAGGTGAAACTCCTATGATGGACATTGCTTTCCTACAGTTCACATTGAACGGAGACACCTACACAAACATTTCAATATATTGGAAGGGATTGTAGATAAAACATCCAAGTGCACACACAAAGACCCTGGCAAAAAGTTGAAACAGACTGTTAGAAAAGGCAACGGGGAGATGTACGGAACTGTGGAGATACAAAGAAGCTGTGTGAAGAGACTGCAGACGTTTAAACAGAGTCATTCTTAAAAAAAAAAAAAAAAAAGGAAAGAAAAAGGAGTGAGGTAAAGGAAGGCAAGGCCAACACCCACACAAAGACAGAAAGAGAAGGCACACTGCTTTTAAAAGCACAATGTAGTCAACACTAAAGTAGTGTCACATAAACTACACAGAAACATACTTTCAGTTAATTTATCAAAAGTCAGATCGAGCCAAAGTTGGCAAAATCAGCAAAAAATGAAAAATGTGTTCAACAGGGAAGTGGGTAAACAAACATCATCTTTATATAATCAGTGTTTCTTTGTCAATTGACCTAAACTTTGTGAGAAAGGTGATTTCTCATTGGCAGTTGATGGATTTATGCAGCAGAAAAAATTGCAATAAAAAGAATGGTTCTCGTCAGACCGTCATGTCTGAACTTTCACCTTCCTCACAGCCGTATAAATGGAACATGAAGAGGGATTGGAGAGGAGGTGGGAGAAGACAGAGTAGGTGGGAGGTGTTTAGTCTTGTGCCAAGGTTTAGGGTAAGGTATTGGAATAAAATTAGATATCGATCAAACCTGAAAATAAACCAATGCTTGTTTTGCATACAGAGAAATTAGCATGTATTATGCTTTAATTCCAGTAGGACTATATGATTAGAAAAAAAAGGAGTAGGTTTTTCAAAGCGGTGTTACAGAAGGTTTCTGTTGCCAAATATATTGTTGGGGTCCACATATTCCTTAACGGACCTGAGCATGCCCAGACCCACACTGGAGACAGTCTCCCTCATCCACTCCTTCCGCAGCTTGCCCACTATGAAAAAAAGAGAGAGAGAGAAGGAGAGAGAGGATGTCAGGGTGCATGTGGCAGACGGTTGTGAGCACATCAATCTTGTGTGAGTGAGAGAGTAAGCAGGGGGTGATGGATGTGTTTATGGGGGCTGGAACGCTGGTGGAACACTCCTGAAACACTGGGAGATGTTTTGCATGGTGTGATTTATGGAGAGCAGCAGACTATCAAACTCATTAAGCTGCCGGTGTTCCCTATGGAGGGGAGCTTGCTACGCTCTGCCTACCTCCCTCAATCCCTTTCTCTCTTCTCCACGTGTCTATCTGCTTCCATGAAGCCTGTCAGTTTCCCCCCTTATTTTATTTCACTCCCCTCCTATCTGTATTATTTTCTCCTATTCTAGAAAGCACTTCTCTCTCTAAATTTCTCGCTTAACATTTCTGCTATAGTAAGTGTCATTTTTGTGAAGGTCATCTGGCATACACTCAGGGTCCTAACGATCATGTTACCTCCCTGCTATGGGCTTATCACAGCACAGACTTCACTGATCACTGTGTCCTGGATTTAATCAAAAACAACCCAGGAATGATCTGTCAGACCCTTTCATTTATCAGTATGCTTCATGAACAGGGAGGCTGCATATAATAATACATACGCACGCGGCGTTCAAGTCAAACCGGGTCTTGCGATGACATTTCTTGTAAATGAAGGCATGAAACAGTGTGACATTTACAGAAGCCTTGCACAGTATGGCAATGAAGCTCTTGGCCACAAGAGACACAACTGTCTGTGGGAACTGTTCACACAGTCATTCATAACCACCACAAGCACATTACAGGAATTTACACATTTACAGTTACATGCTACATTATTCCCACACAGTCCTGACCTCACTCCTGAACTCATGTCCAAATCGTTTCAGAAGTGAAGCAGGCAGCCCGATCATGAGCTTTCTACCTAGATGGTATTCAAGCACAAGTAAAACGCTGGTATAAATGCATTAGTGTAGCAAGGGATTATATAGAGATGTAAAGTAGTAGTTTTTATGTTTATAAAAGCAATTTTTTATTCTGTGCAATAAAAAGTTCCGGTTTGACATGAACGCAACTTGTGTATACATTTGTGTTTTTGTATGGAAAAATTCAAGGAGGAAAAAAAAATGCTTTATATTAGGTAACATCACAGCAACTGAGACCTACAGACACTCTTCTGCCAGCAGTTTTCTATATCAAAGTAAAATTAAAAGTAAAATAAAATTATATTATATATAAAGAAAAAATTATATCTCATCTGTTGTCTTTTGTTCTAACTTATTTTAATTTCTTTTCAGGTTTGCTTTAAGTTTGGTATAACTGCCTTAAATATAGCACTATTTATATTCTATTAGTGTGATTTCTATAATTTCTCACCAGTTACATAGCTTGCACGTTCACAAAACACACATGCTTCACATGACCAGCACAGCATGATTTCAGACAAAGTCTAATATTTGGTAAAGGAGCAGTTGAGGACAACATGGCTGGAGACACTGCAATCCAGACTATCATACACATGCAAATGCAAAAAGGCGCCTTGTGCTATAGTATAGCCTGCAGATCCTGCCAACCAATCAGCAGCTTCCAACAAGAAACAAAGCAACCTGGTTTATCTACTACTTCCTCTCTTGCTCAGTCCATCTCTCTTCAGCCACCCCCTCCTTTTGCCGTCCTCCACTTATCGTCACTACCCCGCGTTCCTCAGGGAGAGGAGAAACAGAAGGTGGTTGGGCTGCATCATTGCCTCCATCACAGAGATAATTTACACATCTATCATGTCCATTTCTCCACATTCTCTCTCGCTCTCCCCCTCTCCACTATCTATCTCACACAGCTATGACCGCACAGCTGGGACAAACAAAACTGCACCGTCAGAGAGAGACCGCGGGAAAGAAAGGTGCTAAACAGAGAATGTGTTCCCCCAGGCTGAAAAAAATCACAATTTGCTCAGTAAGAGCTCAGAATTCAGTGTGTGTTTATATGTGCATATATGTAAAAGAAAAGAGAAATTAGATCATTCAAATTTGTGGCATTATTTGTACAATCTGTTCTTTCTTCATCTATATTTTTTTCTAACAAAAGAAAACCAGGCTAAAGATGAAGTACTCCCTTTAAACAATAAATAAACATTGCGTTGCAGTAGGGGTTTAACAAAATCTATACCTGAAACCACACCACTTTCATTTAATATTGCACAAAAGCAAAAGTGTGGAATGCCCTGTGAAATCCTAAACACCCACAATGCACTACTATAGGCTAGATTACAAATAATGTAGCCTCATACTATATAAATAATACTCATAATGTTGCAAATTGTGGGAATGTCCATCTTAGACATTAGTGCAGACAGAAACCTGCCAAAGAGCGATGTTATTGTAAAAGAGGCTTAGATAGAAGTGTGGTCAGGTGTGCTGCAGAAATATCCGATCAAATCAACTCCTCTCACTGCATTTAAAATCAAAGTGTGTATCTGCGGCTCAGCACAGAGACGTTTCCACAAAGGCATGAGATTAGATTTCATTTCTGTTTGTGGTAAAAATAACTAGCTGATGGTATAAATTTATTACAAAATCTTTTCATGCACTTTTGTGGGCGTTCACTCGTGTGTAAACCTGGACATAATATTCCAAAAAATCTGCCGCCTGTTAATTAGTTTTGTCTGTGCATAATCACATGTTAATTGTTTGATCCATATTTTAATAATCAAATCCAAATTATTTTCCCCACATTTGAAATGTAGTGTTTAGTTAATTTATATTGGCTAAAATTAATTGGTTACATCAACAAAGGAAATACGTAAAAACGAGAAGCGACACATTTCCTATAGTTTAAAAAAAGGCAGCTGGCATATGGCAATGCAAGGGCAATATTTAGAAAACCTTGGCTATGAAACTCCCACTGGACTTTAACTTGAGTGTTAAACCTAGTTTTAGGTTGGTCCGCCAAAGTAAATTAAGGTGGGTTTATCCTACCAAGGGTAAAATAAATAAATAAATAAATAAATGAATAGGATTAAAGCAAAGTTTAATTGAACACTATGATATATCACTATTTAGTGATTCTGCCTCTTGGCTTTTCACAGACATCATATTAACAAACTTTGACCTTGACTCTCAGATGCTCTACAGCTAAAGTCGTTTAGAGTAGTGGTAAAAATTATGAGCCACTATAACTAAAAATGATTTATTCTTGCATTCCTATAAATATTGGCCCGTTAAACTGGTCACTTGAATTAAACTGGTTTATCCAAAAAACCTTAAACCAAGCAACAATTAAACCTATAAATAACAAACCCATAAATGATGGGCCTGCATAGTTTAGAAAAATAAAAAATCTGTCTTTAGGGGGTTGTGGTCAATTTAAATGAAAGGGATTCTTTCTGGTTTAGAGGATGTATGGAAACGATACAGAACAGGCCAAAATGCTGCAGCTATCGGCTCCGAATCACACACACGCAAGCACGGGCATACCACTGTTCCTGAGCCAGGGTGTGTGTGTGTGAGAGAGAGAGTATCTCAGGGTGCTTTTGTGTGTGTATTCATGGGATCTAATTCACAAATATGTATCCGGTGGTCTGACCTGCCGTAAACACAGGTTGGCAACGTGTGTATTTCCACTATGTGCCCTCCCACCTTGCTGGTCCAGACTACATCTGTTTTCTTTGCCTCTTTCTCTCTCTCACACACACACACCATTTGTCATGCTGTGATTGTGGGCAGACAAAGCAGGCTGTCAGCAGCCAGATAGCACTGTGCTACTGCTATTAATCACAATTACACAGAACAGTTCACACACACACACACACACACACACACACACACACACACATACACATACACACACATACATACATACACACACACACACACACACCTAAAATCCCCTCTCTTCATAGTTCCTTTCCCTGTTTCAGCAGCTTCATGCTCCCTCATCCTTTTCTCATCTGTGGGTTATTCTTTCATTTCCCTCACATTACCAGAAGCTTTTTATTAGCCCTATTTTCATTTGTCACCCAGCCCAAAATTTCCCCCCTCACCCCATCTCCCAAAGGCCTGTGGGGGCATGAGTTTGATATCATAGAGGCAGACCGAGTGTGAATGTGTGTGATGGTCATGATTAATGTGCTTAGTGATGTATGGCTAACAGCAGGTAGATAGTAATATAGATAAAGTCGCAGTTTCAGCTACATTTCAGAGCTTTGAGACCCACTGAGAAAGCCCACTGTGTGTTTCCTTTTAGTTTTGTTCTCAGCAAACAGCAGAAATGTTTACTGAAATCGATGTTAAGTTGCATCTCAGAGCTGAAATATTAAAATCAAATGAACTAAAAATAAAAATACATAATTTTACGTTCATCAAGACCATCATGTGGTCAGCTTAGCATCCTTAACCTTACACTTTTTTTTTGTTACTAAACTGCTTGATCTGCTTGACAACTGCACACAGAGCAATATGAGAGATTTGCTAGAGGGTGTGTGGAAATATTACCTCCGTGATGGTGACTCAGGCTTCCCCCATTGGCTAGGATTTCCTCTCGGGCTGCGTGCTGCACAAAAGAGACATAAAAGTTCACGGCTCATTTCAGTTTTGGACCAGTGGAGCAAAGTTTTCCATCCTGCATCACAGACTATTCAGACAAACTTGTCTGAATAGAGTACATATCACAGGAAAAGCATTGCAAAGCAAATATTCTCGTACATAAAAGCAGTGAATAATATGTCCACTGGTGTTTTATTACCTCCACTTGCTCATAGACATGTATTGGATCACTGAGACCTCTATAGTTGTAGGCAAAGTAGAAATACACACAGGCACCAGCGTCATAGGTCTGTGTTACCCTGAGGGAGAGAAAGAATGGAGGGAAATCAAAGAAATAGAAGAAAGCAATGTGTTGAGGAAAAATAGAAATGGAACAAATAAAGAATGAAAGTAAAGAAAAAGAAAAGTCAGAGGAAGAAACAAATGAAAAAACAACAAAGACAAAAAAAGGTGAACCATTGAAATTATATAAAAATAATCAATTCCATGTTGTTGATTTGTGAGAAGCTCAATGATTTAATTAAATTACACTTCAACTACACTGAAGCAACACTCCTCTATATGCATTTTGTCTGTGTGAAATAGCAGCCCTGTCGTATTTTTTTATTTTAAAATCACAAGTCATCAAATTTATTTTGATTCATCATTCAGCTCAGAGACGGTGTAAAGAATGTACGCGTGTGTGTCTGTGTGTTTGGAAGGGGTGGTCCTTGTCACTTTCAATTTCATCCCATTCATCTGTTATTAAATACCCATCAGACACATTAACGCAGCGCTATCGGTCCGGCAATACATAATCGGCCTCCCACCTTGCGGCCATCTGGACTGCAGACAGCAGACGCATAATGTATACCAGACTATTAAAGAATAACCTGTTAATGTGACTGATTATCACTGACCTGTGCGCACATTACATACTACTAATTCTATTTCAACTGTTTCTATTACTGTTTCTCCTGAATGTGCACACACAGGCAGGACGAGAGACTGTGGTAAAGACTACATTATGGTGCACCGTGATCGTTCGGATTTTAATTCATAAGCAGAAGTGAATCGTATCCTCTCCACGATCATGTAGATGCTGAATTTTTTTCCTGTGTAGGGGCTCTGCCTTTTGCGCAACTATGTTATGGTCTTATGTTAAGAGCATGTTATGGACAAGTATGTGTGTGTGAGAAAGAGTGGCTGTGTGTGTGCTGTTGTCAACTGGGGCACTGCCCTTTCCAGAGGTTAAATGGCCACATCAATCACGTCACACACAGCTGCACAGCAAACGACAGGAAATGAATGGCTGAGGCATAATCAAGTTTCAAACCTAATCTCTCCCTCTACCCCCTTTCATTCTCTCTCTGTTTCTCTCTGCCCTTTCTTTATGTCTCTCACTCCTTTTCCCATCTCTGCCCTTAGTTCTCTGCATTCTTTTTCTCTGTGTGGCAGGGTCATTGTGAAGGTGAACAGAGCGGGGTTCAAAGAGCTTGCAGGCCGGCAGTCAAACAAGTACCCGTTTAACTATGCAGCTATTTTATATTTAAAGTCCTGTCTGGCATTTATCTCTATCTACGAGGAGTGTCAATAAACATTTAGGGCAAACATGTTTCTGTACGCCACAATCATGAATTCTCCAGTTTAAAGATATTTCTAAATAAAGTGTGGATCTGTTCACCGATGGATGAGACAAAACTTTCAGGGAAGCAAAAGTAAGTGGAATGAAGTTCACTCTATTGCTCCAACATTTGAAAGCCGGATTAAATACAAGATATATACCGTAAGAATAGTTTTACAAAATCCAGTTTTAGACTGTCATTAAAGAATATTATTTGTTACAATGAATGAGATGATCACAATAAAATCTTGTTGAAATCTATTTCATAAAATATACTGTTATTCATCCCACAGTGAACATTTGTAGTTTAAAAAGGATATTTTAATGTGAAATTTACATGTTGAAGATCATCTTTCTACACTTGTATTCATGGATGGCTTTTTAAGTATCATGGCAGTGGTCGCACTGATATTTTTAAATACATTGATATATTAATTAGTTTCTGAAACTGCTGGACAGTTGTTGTTGGCCGTCTCTCGTTGCAATTCCTTTAAAGTGACCTATATGCTCTCAACTTACGACTAAAGAATTCTTTTTACGACGTGAGCTTACTATCTGCGACAGCAAAATCATACAGCATAATCCTGGCTTTAGATTAAGCCCTTTAGTGCTAGAGTGTAATTCTAGCACTGAAATTGCGTCATGTGTTTTATATGTATGTTGGTGGAGTTCAACAACTGCCCTCAGACTTCCGTTACAAATGAGCCTTGACTAAATAGCGGTTTTCTTTTATAAACATATTAAATTATGTTGTATAAGGAAATCGCATATATGCCACAGTTGTGCTGGTCGGAGAGCATGCTAAAAATCTGAATATCCACAAACAAATCTGAACGGCAGAATTGCAGCATATTTACTGATTAGAAACATCAAAGCCTTGGTCAATCATTTCGCTCAGTGGTGATCAAGTAGGTGAGAAGAGATTTGACATTCTGAGATTAGAGATGAGTGGAGTGAGAGCAAATCATACCTGCATGTAGACAGTGGAGGAAACTGCACTCCTCTCTCTTTACACTCTCTCGATATCCTTTCCTTTACATTTCTACACAGATCCAAGACTCTGCAACACACACACACACACACACACACACACACACACACACAATTAATAAGCAACTTGCACATACATATAAACTGCCTGGCCAAAAAAAAGGATTTCAAAAAGTTGCCATTTCAGACGAGTCAAATTATTGGCCTGCATCAAGCAAAGAAAATATTAATATTACTGGAATTGGGTTAGAAAATGTCCAATGCATCATTAAACTCTGGAAGAATAATGCTAGATCGTCAACTTCACAGAAGTGTGGTTGGAAAAAACTCATAAATTGGCGTGATCAGAAATCACTTAAACACTTGTAGTTATATCATACAAAAAAAACAACAAAAAAAAAACAGACAGTACAAATCATAGCCATGTTTGAAAATGAAAAAGTTTCTCTTATAAGAGAAAGTACTTGTAAAATTGCACCTAAACAGCTGTGTGGCCGTAAGAAAACCACTTGTTAGTGAGGCTAATTAATAAAAAGGCTTCAGATTGCTAGGGAGCATAAAGATTTTGGAAAAACGTCATGTGGTCCAATGAGTCCATAGCAGTAAGTGTAAGAAAAGAAGCACAAAAAGAGATACAGCCATCATGCATAGTGGCCTCTGTACAAGCCTCTGAAGGCAGTGATATGATCTTGGTTTGCTTCAGTTGGTCAGGTCTAAGTTCAGCAACGTTATTTGGCAATAAAATTAAGTCAGCTGATGACCTGAATGTACTGAATGACCAGGTTATTGCATCAACTGTGTTGTTCCTTCCCTTACCGCAAAGACATATTCCAGTAGTTTATTTATTTATTTCCATAACAAAAGACAGTACATTGTTATATATATATATATACATATTCCAGTCTCAAAACCCTGAAACATTGCTGAAAAGTACTTTACATTTATGGTGTGTAGTTTAAAGGACAATGTGGTCATCATAAAATAAAGGTGCGTCTATGACTGTGTATGTAGTTGTATGGATATATTAGTGCACCCTTCATTCATTCATTCATTCATTCATTCAAAAGTTACTCATGGTACTACACACAGCAGACTGTATAGTCATTGTTTTAGATTTAACAGATGAATGTCTAAGTTGACTAGTCTACAGCTAATTTATTTCTGAGGCTGTGTTGATTTGACATCACTCAGTAAATGTAGAAAAACTCAGTTTTGGGAATAAAAGCTTCTGCTGAGGTTGTATTTTACTGTATGTCTGCATGGTTATGTATGATGGACATGTTCCCAATTTACTCTGTTGTGAAAGAAGGGTTCACCAAGTTTTGCAAAAAATAGTAACAGTGCCATCACTGCCAGTAATTAGTGCAAATAATGTTAAAAAAATTTCAATTAAATATCCATTATAATTTTAAAAAAGAAATAGTTTGCACTAATTGCTGCAGATAGTGCTGCTACTATTCTTAAACAACTTAGAAGATATGTGCAGGAATTTAAAAAAATCTTTTTAATAAAATTCTTATCCTTCATATTTTTTAAATAAAAAATATAATACTGTATGCCTTTTTGTGCATTCAATTAAGTGATCTGGAAATTATTTGGCCTTTTTAATTAATTAATTAATTAATTTTTATTACATGTGTACAAAATTATTAATAAATGGAGAAATCTTTTTTTCTCACTACACTGTACCAGAACTGTATCAAACCGTGACTTAAAAACTGAGGTATGCATCGAACCATGACTTTTGCATTTGCATGACTTGATCATTACACCATTAAGTTGAAGAAAAGAATGCACATAAGTGAAAAGTCAAGTTTAGCAGCCAGACAAGCAAACATGTGTAGGCACCACGGCTTTATATATTTTATATCTAGGTTTTTAATATGTATCTAGTTTTTCATTCAAGCAAGTAATTTTTATTTGTACAGCATACTATAACCCCAATATGGATTTAGATCCTTAAAGAGCAAGTCACAGGCAACAGTGGCAAAAACGACTTCCTTAATTGACAGGAAAAAGAGAATGCAGATAATAAAAAAAAGCTGTACCAAAGCTCCAAGCAGACGTATCAGGAAAAATCACCAACAGTTGCAGAATTTTACATTACTGGGCATTCACATTTAATTAAATGTGCGTTATTATCTGAAAATAGGTATTTAAAAAAGGATCTGGATTCATGGTGAATGAAGACTTTAAAAGTTATGAGTTTAATACTTCCTGATGAAGACAAAGGTGAGAATGAAACAGTTTAAAATCATAAGCATCACCGGTACAAGAATAGCGACAGCAGGGAAAAGCAGCTCTTACCGATCCCAAGGCACTGACGTCTCAAACGACTCGCCGATCACATAATAATCCATCCCCAAATCCTACACAAAGAGAGACATCTGTCAACACAATCATCTCACAATCTGCACTTTTAGCAGTCTACTAGCTGAAAGCAGTGAGCAAGGCAACCGCACCCGCAGGTAAGCAATGACGAAGGTAAGCATGTATCCTCTCTGTCCGTTATCTTCTCCTGCTGCCAGGCCCCTAGAAAACACACAGACAGAACATTTACACACACACACACACTGCACAGTCTGGTTATTAACAACATTTAGAAAATGAATAAAAGTAATCGACTGCCTAGTTTAATCAAATGAGTTTAAAAACAAAGCAAATGGGCCTTATGGACACAAAGAGATTTTGTATCACATTCTTACGTCGGTTCTTTTACTCACCCATATACCACAATTTATCATACACACACAAAAGAATAATCAGCAGTCCAAATCATTATATAATCAGTAAAAAGTTATCATTTAATTAAATATCTGCTATCCTTACTAATCAAAGCATCTGATTATAACAGAATCCATGGATCAATTTACCCCGATCCTCCACAATGCACGGACGCACATTCTGCTTCAAGTATCAATCAAATCCATCACTCCTTTATTGAAAAGGCCATAATGAATTTGAAAAGACAACAGCTTGGTTGTGGCATAGATATGACAGAATGAGGTAGAAAGGTCACAATAAGGGTTAAGGGTTATGACTCTGGTGACCCCAAGTGATTGGTACTGGTTAAATATTTACTTTTGATTCTACAGAAACAGCAGGCAGTATTGCATCCATGCTGACCCAAACGGACACACATGCACAAAGTGGTTAAGGCTTCTCTGTAGATCAACAATAGCGGACACAGACTGCTGTGCTTGAGGGAAGGTAGTGCACTCCTTTAATAGTGTAGAACCCTACATAGCCCTGAGAGCCCAGTATCTCCATACTGTACACTCACCATCACTACACTCCCCAGTATTAAGTACATAGACTTAAAGAAAAAAGAAAATTGTATTGCATTTTGATCAATAAATCTGAATGAATTTGATATTGTTTTCTCTAGTATCAAGAGATGCACTTTTATTTCTATCGCATCAAATTACACTAACTAGAATTAAAAAATTATCATTTAGAGAAATGTTTTGGGCATTCTGGCTCTGTTATGTTGCATCAAATTCAATAAGAGCATTTTATTTAAAAGAGGGGCAATTACAGGTTCTGTTCTTGGCAACATAGAAAATGTTTGCACAAACTAAAAAACTGTTTGGTCTTAAATTTTTAAGTTTCCTTGAATTCCTTGATTTAACTTGTGAATAAATGAGGTTAATGCACATGCAGCTCAGTTGTTGAGGACATGTGTCACGGCAGCAACTTGTGCTCATCAATACTGTATATACATACTATATAGTGCATCACAGATAACTCTCAGAGAAGGTAAAAAGGAAACTACTGTTTATGCGATTTGTCTAGAAACCTTATTTGGTTTGAACAGTACTCTATTCAAAACCTGAGACCCATAGTTAAAGAAAAAAAACAAAAACATTTTTGTGATCATAATGCAGAGTCAAAAATAAAGTGTAATGTCAAAGTGCATCCTGGCAAAGAGTTATGGATGTGTAAAAAAGGTTAGGTTAAAATATTAACAAAATATAATTAATCAAAGGAGCATGACTAAAATGAACTCCCAAAGCAGCATGACTTAATTCGAAACTAAAGACTAAAGTCAAATATTTTAGTGGTAGAAATAACCAGTCAGTGGGTTAAAGTCAGGTGTGGGTGTTTGGACATAATTGTTTGTATTGTCCATCACAGTTGCCAGTATATTAAGTGATTTGGGAACTACAGTGGAACCTTCGATTGCGAGTAACTCGGCCTGCGAGCGTTTCGCAACTTAACGAGCAAGGTCTTGATATACGAGTAGTACGTATGCACTTTGTCTGCCAAGTGTCACTTGCTGTGGGGGATTGTGGGTAATCATCTCCCATGCTCAGCCTCTGTGTCAGTCCTATAGTCAACATCAGTGTGCGCGTATATGCATTCTACATATAACATTGTGACCACGTGTGCAGGCACGGGTAAAGGCAAAATCAAGTGTCATTAGAGAGGTTCCTTGTTAAACATTTGCTCTGTCGGTTCTTTTCAAAGGTAAAGTGTAGGTTAATTTGATTTATTTTATTTATTTGATTTCTTTTTACTTTTAATTTTGTATGAATTATTTTTATATGAATATTTTTGGGTTGCAGAAGGAATTATCTGAGTTTCCATTATTTCTTATGGGGAAATTCGCTTTAATATACAAGTGCTTTGATATACAAACACACCTCCGAAACGGATTATGCTCAAAATACAAGGTGTAACTGTAGTCAAAAGAAATTTAGCTATTTTTATCACTGATATACTGTACAATTCTATGGTTATTTCATCCAGCCTGTTTGTGTCAAATATCTGATACACCATATAAGAAGTGTATATGATATACAGTACTGTATATATACATCATACAGTATATAATACCAAGAAATGACTAACATTTGGTTATGGATAAAATAATCCAGTCGGTTGTATTTAGAAAGTATTAGGCTGAAATAGACTATTAACAGTGGATTGAGTGTCATCATATATCACAAAAAAATTTTGTACTGAAAGGAATCTTGAGGCAAGCAAATTTGGCCCAAAGTTAAGAGACATACCCCCAACAGTGCCAATCCTGCTACATCAAAACAAAGAAAATTTGCAATAAGGTGGGGTTATATCACCAAGTTGTGCTTGCCCATGCATCACCGCAAAAGACTTTAGAAAACTAATATCATCTTACCCAAATTTGGCGGCGATGTCATAAACCTGTTTCTCATGCTGCAACACCTTCTCCCGATCTCCTTCGAACAGCAGAGTGGCCACACACAGGTGATGGGGATCAAAGCCTTTAAACTGTTCAAGGTCATTAAAAGGGATTTAATTTCAGGTGAGTCTCTTTTGGTAAGACTAAAGCAACAGGAACAATAAAAAAAAAGAAAAAAAGAATGACAGTCTTTTACCTTTGTGATATAAAATTTTTTCAGCCCATCCAAAAACGATGTGAAGATGGAGGATACTTGAGGCTTAAGAGCATGACCTGGAAGGCCATAAACACATCCACAAATCATCAACATACAATCAGCCAAGCACTATAATAATAAAATATAATTCCAGTAGTCCAACACCTCTCACATCAGCTTTTGACTCATTAAAAGGAAGAGATAAATGAAGGTCATTTTTTTTCGCCACCCATTTGTGGCCCACTTTTATCCACGCAGGCTTAACGGGACAGATTGATCTGCGGGTTGAACAATAGCAGCGTAACGGAGGGGGGAGAGTGAGCAAGAGTACAGCAACGGAGGCTCTGAGGCCTGAGGGCCATATATCAGCCTCCGACTGAGAGGAAATGCTTTCCCCACTGCTATGTAAGTCTCCCTTACATACACTGATTTATTTCAGAATGGACCGCAGACAAACAAAAGTGAGCGGCCACAGCCGAGGGGAAGGCTATCAATCTCTCATACTCCCACACAGAGGAGGGGGAAGAAAACATCAGGGGACAGTCTACAGAGAGTTCTCTTGTCATTTCACTTGTGTACATTCCACTTTCCCTCCTTTTCTTTCATCAATCTGTCCATCCACACAGAGGGGCAGCTCTCAAACACTTGCTCTCCTTTGACCTTTCTAGTCTCTTTTTGAAATTTAACTTACTCAATTACTCGCCAGTCAGGATAGGAAAGTGTAACTACAAGTTCCTAACTGGATATTGTCAAAATATTAGAAAATATGCTCGGGAGCAAAAAAACTGGCATGTGAATGCATAAGAGAAATATTTTATATGCATGTCTAATTAAAGAGTTTTGTGAAAGCATCCTTTTCAAACATTTGTTGCATTAAAACCAAAATACAACTACCAACTGGAAAATAAATAAATAAATAAATAAATAAATAAAATTAAACCGCAATTTTAATAATAAAAATTCTCCCCATACCATAATTTATGGTGAAAAGTGTAGGTTATTAAAAACATAAAACATCTTACTATAATTTAACAATAAAACAAAATTCAAATAAAGTCTAGTAAATGATTAGATTCATAATGTAGATATAGATGAACTTTATTACTGGAAAAAAAGAAAAATAAGGAGGAAAGGAATGGAAGGACATTCATGTCTAATTTCTGTAATAAACTATGCTAGCCTCCACTTCTATAAGGTTCTCATAATTAGGAAAAGAGAAGCCTTTATTAATGAGGGTTTGAATCATTCTCTCTGCTGCTAGTCTCTCTCTCTTTGGCGGAGACGGAGAAGTGCACTGTTGGTGAAAATGTAAGACTGCAGGAGGAGTTAATGAGGTCCCTAGAGACTAAGGAACTTTTTCTGTGGTATCTCCTAACCCTTTAGATTCCTTCATATATCCACATTCCATACTCTAAGACGTCAATATGCTGGAAGCTTAATTGTTGCCAGGGCCATTTTTCATTGTTCCTGGATCGTGCGTTGGCTTGTTCGGCTGCTCAGCTGGCAAGATAATGATCGATTTAACTTTAGACGAGACAGCGAATTGAGGCGGCCTCCGTAGATGAATTATATCATGCAAAATTAAACTGCTTGATGCACGAAAAAACACAGGATGCATCAGCTACAGGCAATTAAACAAAGCATCTTGCACATACAACGCTAGTTTGTTTTCATAGACAAGAGCTGAGGTAAACTAAGGGCCTTAATACACACACAGGAAAATATACTGAACGCTTGAATCATGAAGATAAACCTGTAAATGTTTGCAGATGCTTACTGATTATACCTGTGCATCTATGTCAGATTTAAATGACTAAACAGGACAGCACAGTCTTTATTGGTTAATGTTTTATAATAGTTGAACAAAAATATTTTTCATTCATGATTTAATTCACAAACTTGTCCTCAAAGAACAAACATTGTTTCATTGTGTATATAATAATGCTGTAATTGTAGTCACTGATCATTGGATTGCTTGCTGGATATTCAGTCCTGTAGGACAATATTTCCCTGTCAGCTTTCCAATTACCACTGGAACCATGGCAACAGCTCTACGCACACATTTGCGCACTTGCATATGCACTTCTATTTCGCCTTGTTTCTTGACTAATGACACTACAACAAACAAAACTGCAGATACAGTATGTTGCAAATAGATTTTAAAGCCAATAGCAGATTTTGCTTCCCTGCTGTGAAAACTGATTTGTTTTTATTTCATTTCCTTTGATTTTAGTCAGGATGCCAAGCTGAAACTAAAACCTCATTAATAATGAGTCCCGCTGCAGCATCCAGAACATCAATAACAGCTTCGTCAAGCATCGAATGAAAAGGCTAATGCAGAGAGGCTGCTGGATGCAGCAGTGATTTCCAATGACTTTCATTGCTGATATTTCCAATGATTTTTTAACTTGGATAAATTCAGGGGAACAACGATTTCTATAATAAAGATTTATAAATCAAAGAATTCAACTGGGAAGTGACAACACACTTATAATACTGTAAAAAAGCTTTAATAAAGTGCAAATGTCAACACATGCCTTGAATAAGTTTTAAACCATTCCCTAACATGGACTTTAAAATTGCTGTTGGACAAAAATGATATTATATGCCACAATAAATTTTCCTGCGATATCTTAAATATTCTCAGTATTTTTTAAACAATTATAAACTGATTGGAATGAGAGCGATAAAATGTAATACTTTGAAATGTATAATTTTAAAAAATGTGAATTTTATACAAATACATTTTTTTAAATAAATTGGTATTATAATTTTGTACAGATTTTTTTTAAACCTCCCCTCTATTTCAGTTAAAGTTAAATATCATATTACCTTTTCCACATAGCTGTTTTTAATCAAATGCTACATATCACCTACTGTATTACAGAAATGTCTTCAGGTATGATCATTTTGACAAATCACTTAACACTGTTTTAACCCTCTCAAGGCAGGTGTTACTGATTTGCAACAGTTAAAAACTAACTACCTTATTACCCCAGATACATATTTTGAGTTTTTTTTTAATTTTTTTATAATTTTCCCCAAATAGCAGATTTTTCCTGTTACTAAAACTTAATTTGAGCCTGAAATGGTTAAAGAAGCCTTGATGTCGGAGTGGTAGAACAGCAATATTTCAAAAGTAATTTCTGATCAGGAAAAAACAAACAAACAACAAAAAAAAACATACCAAACTGGAACTGCTCGTTGTCCATCAGTCGAATAGACGCTGGTGCACATCTCTAAAACACACAAAAGTGAACATCAGTGCCATAAGGATTTATGGCCATTGTTCAACATGTAGTTTTAAAAAAATGTACCAGAAAATAATTTATTCAAACAACTGAGACACTTAAACCACTTTGTCTTAGTTTGCAATTAAAGAAAACCACTCAAAGTGTATTTGTAGGAAATTTGTAGGAAGAGGCTCTCAATTATTTTGTCATTAAATCTGTCCTTTTAAATGTTGAAATCAATAAAGACAGAAAAACAAGGCTGTTTGTTGCCCAAACGATGTGCCTAGAGCCGGCCGATTTCACAGTTATGCCGAAAAAACAGCAGCTTCGAGCTACTGAGAGTCCTGAGGGAAAAGTTTGCGGGCAGGATCTGTAACTCACACATCCTAAACAGCATGATCGATATCTTCATGGTCTGCTGTGCTCAGAGCTAATTTATGCACTCATAATGAGCAGAGCTGCACAGAGCTAGAACATACAGAACTCTCAAGGCCAGCAAAGCTTTCTCTGTATCCAGTAAGTTTTATAATCGTTTTAATTAAGTCACTGTATATGATTGCATAACAGATTAGTTATCAGTTTATTAAGTGTTACCTGTTTAGCCACCTCTCGCAGACAGGCCACGCCCTGCTGGAAGTTTGGGAAGACAATAGAGCCGTATTTCTGATACTCAGGGACTGGACGGATCTTCATCGTAACCTCGGTGACCACGCCCAATGTGCCTGAATGACAACACATAACAGAGACACATGGTTAACAGCACGTTCAACACAAAGATATACTGTACTGTAACCCTAGACAAAAAAACTTTGTAAATTGTTCAGAAATCAACTACGTTGGCAAAGAAAAAAACAGAATCATACATTGATATTCATGGTCATACTATATATCATATTTAAAGGAAAAGAAAGTACATTTGTCCTTAGACTCCCATTCACCCACACAACCCAGCTTGGCCTCCTGTCCAACCCCTGGAGGCCTGTGTGTTCATTTACACTTTGGTGATCTGGTTTCATGCAACACCGAGGGGGGGCTGTGTGAGATTTCCCAGCTCTGGCCTGGTTGAAATAAAGCAGGTCTGTATCAAAGGAAGTGTCGATCCAACACCGGAGACAGTGTTTGCCTCAAAGTCGGGATCCCAGCATGCTCCGCGACCCCTGAGAGCTCTACTACCACTGCTGCTTTGAGGCTCATGTTGCCACTTCATTTAGCCGAGAAAGACCAGCGCTCTGCCCATAGGAGGCATGACTGCACTAAGTAGCAGTGATAAATACCAGGAGGGGAGTTATAAATGAACTTCTGGATGAAAGCTGCTTGCCCAGATGGCGACAAACTTGAATTTAGACACCGCAGACGACACTTGGGGGAAAAAAAAATACTAACTGCAATGTAAAACGAAAAATAACAAAAAATAAGTTGACATGATGGGACATTATGTTTAGTACACAATCGTGGACTTACTAACTTTTAAAAATATTATAGCTAATAAATATCAGAGAACAAATAAAAAAAAAAAAAGGTTTATTTAATGTTAGAAGATCCCCTGTCCTCCTGACAGGCACCACCAGTGTTCTATGCATGTGGTAATAAATGCTGTATGCTGTGTGAGACTACATCTGAGCAGAACAATGTGATGGGGAAAAAGGACAGATCTCAGAGCCAACTCTTAGCTACCCGACAAGCAAACAGTGGAAGCACACACATCCTAAACAACCAACAAATGGGCTCAAGCACACTGTAAAGATGCCAATAAGGCTGTTTACTACCACATACATACAGTACACATGGCCATAATAGCCTCCTCTATAAACACTCAGTCATTGGGTGGACATTTACTGCACTTTCATCTTAACCAGTTGACAGTAAATACTCATAAGCGCCATCATAAAACCTCACTATAATTCTGTCCTTACTGGGTCGCTTCTGTGAGAGGAAAGTAAAACAGACTCATTTGTTAGCATCTAAATGCCCCTGTCACATTAAACACAATTTCAAAATCCAGATGTCTTCATAATGCGAGACAAATAAATAAATGTTTACAAAGAATAATTTGGCCAAAGCAACTAAATGAACTACCATACACCAGCTATAAATGCTTGTTTCTGCAGATATTTACCAAAAAAGATGTTATATTCTATTGAGCACTAGACTTATAGTCTAGAACGCAATTCCAACACTACTAGCAAGTTTTCAATTACCATTCATTTTCATAATATATATATATATATATAAAATATATATAAAAAGCAATTTTGAGTCCTCATTCTGAACATCTTGCATGTCTATTACAGACATGTTGCTGTAATGGATCGTGGTATGCTGCCCTCTAGTGGTCCAACACAAGGTGTTTACAAACGATGCCAATAGTATTGCATACACTTTTTCTCTATTAAAAGATGTATCAAGTAAGATTTAGTTGCTTGTAACGTATCTTTTTAATATAGAAACAAAAACATCTTATAACAATTTTAATGACTCTTGGGCACAAAACTCTATAGCTCTCTACAGGTCACTATAGAACTGCATTCCAGGTTCTGTAGTGATCTGTAGAGTAGGGCATCTAGAGCAGGGCTGCTCAAATCCAATCCTGGAGCAATGGTGCCCAGCACATTTTGCCTTTCACCAAAACTTAAATGCATCCAGTAAATCAAATTTGTTTAAGCAGAAGAATCACCAAGCTGTGCTGGACTCTGGCCCTCCAGAACTGGATCTGAACAATATCTGGTCTATAGAATTGCTGACAGGAGGTCACACATGTCAGGGTTTTTTTTTTCTTTGTGACTTCATATACTTGGCCATGGATTAATGCATTGTTTTTTTTTTTTATGTGTTCTACATATTTTCCAGGTACAAGGAAAAAATTAAAATGTAAATCGCATCTTTAATACCACAAACTCTAGAATTAAATCAGGACCGTCTGAGTCTAAGAGGAAAGGCACCAAATGTAAAGCAGAGGTGGGCAAATCATAAATTTAATTAGCTAGCCCACTGTGCAAGTAAAAGCTCCAATATGCTGCCCAGACCCATGTTTTGGTTGCCTGGAAACGGACAAGACAAAAACATGGTAGCTAACGAAATGTAATAACTGTGGAACAGGGAAAGGACTATGTTGTTCTACAGAACACAGAGTTTGGATTGCTGGTAGATTTTAAGCAGAAGGTGAATGGCAATGTCATGCAGGACAGAGAGTTACAGTATGCAGAGGCCACCAGACCACCCACACTGACAGAGCTGCACACAAACACCCACACACACTCGCACTTCTGACCTTACAAAACTCTTTCCAAAAGCATGTGTTTGGAAAATGCTGTTAAAACACTGAATGGAAGTTTGAACTGTTAGACATACGGGACATCTTGGCACATATTTATAGTGCAAGTGTGAACTGTAATATGTAGTTTGGCCATGCATTCTATAAATCCATATCTACTGCAGCTGGTAAGCAGTACACCCAACTACTGAAATACCAACTCTGGGACATTAGCCTAAAGTGCAGAGGAAGGAGTAAGTTCAGAACTGTACTTGGGAGAAAAGGTCAGATTTATACGTGTACAACACACATTTATAGTCTTACATCCATTTTAATGGATAGAAACTCCTCACACACCAACCCATCATCCCATCTCCCTGCAGACTGCTAGGGGCCAAGCATACTTTCTCTGCACAATTGTGTGTCTATACACACCACAGACTAACAGCTGTTCTCAGCTGTAATGCCAACAGCATCCGAATTTGTTAATAAGCGATGCCGTATGGCTGTGTTAACAGCGGGCGTGTGCAAGGACACCGAAATGTAGGATTATGAAAGTTTTTCAGCTACCACTTCCTCGGCTATGGTTTCAACCTGATTATCTAGTATCTTGGTTTCATAGGGCGTTTTAACAATTCTGAACTGAATATCAAACCTATGCAAAATACAAAAGAACAAAAAATTACTTTACACTACACCATATGACTGAACGGCACCAGAACAGGTTGTGAACACACCTTTTAGGAAAGGTACCTGATGAGAACAAAGTCTTAGAATAAAAAATTTTGCCTTAAACTTTTCACTCATAATTAGCATGTGTAAAAAGCAGCACAAAAGTGTCCATTGTTTCATACTGTATCGGTGACACTATTATGGTGTTAACAGCACATAAACTATAACTGAATTTTCCAATGTCATCATGGCTAGTCCACTATGGATGTACCACCACAAGTGTATACAGAATTTAAATTTTTATCACTCTTTGGAGCCAGACACACACACTTTATATCTTTGTGAAGTATATAAAATAAATTGTCTGGAGCAACCAAGAAGTAATCTTTTGACTCCAGTATTATTTAGATAAAAGCAATTTTCTTTAGAGATTAATTAATTGTTAACACAAAAAGAAAAATTCTTTCACTCACTCCCACACACACACACACACACACACACTACCTTCAGAGCCCAGGATGAAATGGTGGATGTCTGGCCCAGTGGACGTTCGTGGACCCTGGGAGCTCTTCTCAATCACACCTCTAGGGGTCACCATCTTTATATGCACTACCTTAAAAGTAACAGTTAATATCAGTGGCAAGCAAAAAAGTGACAAATGATCAAACAAACCACTAAAATGTTACATTGGGAAAAAGTCAAACGTATGATAACTGCTTCGCTCCAGGAGTGCAGGATGTTCAATATTTGGCTGAATTTAGTGTGTGTACAAGTGTGTCATGTTCAAAAGTTAGTACCCACGCTTTTAATTCTTTTTTTTTGGGGTGTAAAAACAAACAACCTTAGACAAACAACTTACATATATATTTTTTTTACTGTGCAATTATTTATTTAACAAAAATGACCATAAAAAGAAAAGAACATGTCTGCAATACTATGTACCTACTGTTTCCACAGGACTTATGAGGATAAGTTGCAGCCAGGTGCTGCTGATCATCGGCCCTTTATTAACTGATCATCAGCAGGTGTGCAGACCTCTATAAAAGCAAAAGTTTTGGCAGTTTGCTAGTCTGGAGCATTCAGGTGTGTTTTAACACAATGCCAAGAAGGAAAGGCAAAAAACTGGTCTTAGTTGTTGGCCTTAATGCCCAGCAAAAAAAAAAAAAAAAAACATACCTAATGTCAAGCATAGTGTTGGAGGGATGATGATTTGGGCTTGTTTTGCAGCCACTGCACCTGTGCACCTTGCAGTCATCTAATTGACCATGACCTCCTCTGCATTCCAAAGTATTCTAGAGGCAAATGTGAGGCCACCTGGCCAACAGCTAAAGCTTGGGTGAAACTGGGTCATGCAACAGCACAATTATCCGAAGCACACCCGTAAATCTACACCAGAATAAATTCAAATAAAACCAAAGTTTTGGAATGGCAGTGTCAAAGTCCAGACCTCACCTCAATTCAAATGCTATGGCAGGACCTTTAGAGAGCTTTGCATAAGCAAACGACCAAAAACCTCAATGAACTGGAGCAACATCGCAAGAAGAATGGGCCAGAAATCCTCCACAACAATTTGAGAGACTGAAAAAGTCATACAGACAATGATTACAATCTAATCAAGTGGGTACTTAGTATTGCCCACATGTTTTTTTTCTTATTGGCTTCATTTTTGTCAAATAAATAATGATTAAGTGAAATAGATTTTATGTTGTTGATCACCTAAGGTTGTATGATCCGCTATAATCAGATAATTTTTTTATATGTTTTTTGCACACAAACAAACATATATTTAAAAGGGGGATTATGACTGTGTATGTGTTGTGTCTGATTTATGCATAATGTGCGGGTGGTAAAGGTGATAAAGGCTGTGCACCAGGTCTTCGATGTTGCCGTAGATATTTTTCTTCATTCCTGACGCTCGTGTAGCCACCCAGCCTCCAAGAGAACTAAATTCCATTGAGTCCGGCTCATGTCCAGTGCAATAGCCACTCTCATTCAGCTGAGGAAAAAAATACATATACACACACAGGTGAAGTGAATGCACACAACCCCAGTTTTACTACCAAACCCCCTCGGAAACACGCTCCTTAACAGCATACCATCTGTGCACTCAAAATGCTGCAAAAACACCCACATGTGAGTGTGTGATAGGCTTGTTAACATGCATCACGCACACACTTCTATATTATACTAGAGGCCATTTTTCTGCATTAGTTTGATGGTGCCATCTGCTCAGTGTGTGTGGGTAATAGTATGCAAAAAAACACCCTACCAACTCTGTGCCAGTCTCTGCCTCTCAATCCACATGTTGAAACTAAATGTGCAGAGTGATAGCTGAACACTCAGATGCTCAGGGAGAACAAATTCACTCAAGGCACTAACCTGCCTTTCCAGGTCCTGGCCAATGATGCCAGCCTCGATATGGGCCGTTAGGTTTTTCTCATCAATCCACAATATTCGGTTCTGGAAAAAAGAAAGAAGGGGGGGAGGGGGGGGGGGGGGGGACTAGTATAAATAA
>JAQMYK010000035.1:19306426-19331733 GCA_030014345.1 Clarias buthupogon | reverse complement strand
ATATATATATATATATATATATATATATACACACACATACATATTTCACTGGTACTATACATACAGTATATCAAACATATACAGTATATGTTCATTTATAATCATTTTTGATCTCAAGCACAAATGTCTCTAGTCTCTAATAAGCGATTGTCCTTGCAGTTTCAATAATTTTAGAGAGGACTGAATGCTAGCGGGCTACATAGAAAATCTTGCATTTTGGAACAGATCCCATGAGCTGTCTCTAATTTTAACTGCAGACTGAATGCTGAAAGCACCAGGACATTTCTGAGTTGAGTGAACTTTCAACAAGACATTAACCCCAAACCCAATGATCCCAGATTCAGGAAAAAATTTTAACCTTATACGAAGTTTAAAAAATTCATAAAGAATTTAACACGAGTAGCCAATTAAAACAAAACAAAAAAAGATTATACTTGCTCTGGCCTTCAGCTTAGATACAGTAAGCCTACGATATCTAAATAAGGCAGCATACTGAATAAAAATTACTGAATATCATCTACAAAAACTAAAGTTAGGAATTCCACAGTAATTGAAAGATTCAATATGAAAAACTATACTAATAATTTATTTTATAACAATATTTTACCAAAAATACTTTTGGTCCAGATAGACCACATGCCTCCAGGTTGAGAATTTTCGGGATTTTCCATACAGAATCTTTCAACGTTGATAATATTTTTATATTAATAATAATCTTACATAATCTATCTTACGGGATGACAACTTAAATGTCAACACATGACATTTTTACCTGTCATAAACAACTCATCATGCTGATGAAAAATAAGGACCAAAATCTGAATTAGAATTCTAACTGCATATGGACTGACTACATCAACAAATATAAAAATAATAACATTTTATAAACAAATTAGCCCACTGTGCAAATATCATGACAGCAGTTTAACATCACAGTGGCAGTATATATATGAAATGCCTTGTAAGATGTTACACAAAAAATGGCAAACGTAGAATCATATAGCCACAAATGCTGCTATAGATGGAATATTTTGTCTGAGAAATGAACAATGCTACTAAGACCATTAAACATGAAAGCCATCTCCCTCCCACATGCTCTATTTAACACATAAGATGATAAAATGCTGACCTAAATTTCCTAAGTGACATATTTCTAGGTCAAAGACAAGTGTCTCTCAAGCCTCTAAAGGTTGGTACCATTAGTAACTCTCATTTAACGGCAACACTTTATTATTGTAACCCGTTTCTCTGGGCAGCTAGCCTTTAATATGGTGGTCATTCGGCCATGCCTAAAATGCTAACTTTCTACAAATAAAACCATTAACTAATATGAGAAAATTAAATCACAAACTGGAACAAACTTTTACTGATTTAGCTGTGTTGGATTTATCTTACTTCTGCTGTTCATTAAATACACAGAAACCATTCCAGTGTCTTAAAGCTTTTGGTCATTGAAATAAATAAATATATAAAAATTTCATTAGTTGACATTAAGTACATCAGAATAATAAAAAGAAGAATTAGCCCAAAAAACAGTGCTGCACAATTAAATGCATAAAAATCGAGATTAATATATGGAATGTGCAATTAATCACAAAAGGCTACAATTATTTACAGGTAATACACAGATAGTCTGAAAATTATGCGGAGTTGGTCAATAATTAAAGTTTTTTAATATTTGTGGTGTAATAAAATACAGTATTGGAAAACATCCTCTAAAGTCATAATTTGTGCCATTATTGGCTGTTAGTCTAGATAAATAACAATGGTCCATTTAATAGTTAAATGTTGCAGTTTAAATCACAATCGTTATATGCATCAAATTCTTTTTATTATTATTAAATTGTGCAGCCGTACCAAAAAACCTCTTAAAGAACTAGTTCAGAATAGATCAGAAGCATATTCCCTCATAGGTTTGTCTGATGAATGCCAATGGAATGTTTGCTGAAACAGCTTATTTACTAGATTCTCCATAAAGCTTATGAATTTAGATGAAGCAGGTTAGGAATGAGGTCTGATTGTCAGTGTCTGACACTAGATGTCACTACAGATTTAAAACAGTAGGAGAGAAACATGCCTTTTGTGGAAGCTGAAGTCAGGCCACCACAAACCTTAGCCAATCAGAGGTGAGAGTGTGTCGAAACTTCTGCTGACTAAATTAAAAGGTACACACACAATTACAATACAGAGACAAAAGAAGATGCATGGAATGTTGCTACTACAACATTCTGTTTTGTTGTTCATTTGGAAACAGACAGTTTTTAAAGTCCGAGAGTTTTCACTAAGAGTATCAGTTACAAACCTTTGATTTATGGCAACCTTTACATAAAACTTTGCTAAAAACCTAAGAAGGACACAAGTGTATCCATTTAAAGCCCTGAGGAGATAAACAGATCACACCCATTTGCATTACATTTCCTTTCCCTTACAGTGACAGATAACCAACAGAACTCTTTATTTAGCCTGAAAGTATAACGGCTCTCCCACTATTACTTCCTAATTTAACCCTTAGACTGCTGGGTATGCACAAAAAAAAAAAAAAAAAAAAAAAAAAAAAAAAAACCATGCGACCAGTGTGATTGCAAAATCCCTTCACGCACAATAATTTTATAAGAAAGACTGTCTTTGCATCAGAACAACACTAAAAGTTATTATTCATACAAAATTTATCTGGAGCCTCAAAAAGATGGACCCCTCCTCCCCCTTTTTGTAATAACAACTGATGGATTATCCAAGGAACAAATACCATATCCAAGGAACAAATACCATATCTAAGGAACAAAAAAAAACAAAAAAAAACAGTGCCGTGTTGATTATTTTCCTTAACGTCAGAAGGATGTGCTGTGATGCTGTTACCATATTAACCTTGTTACCATATTAAGTGCCACTTACGTCTCAACAGCTGTAATCAGTCCTTCCCTCGCTGACATTATAGTTTATTCCCTTTTGTTTGAAGTTATTAAGGCAACACAACAACTTGACACTGAGACATTACAATTTATAACACCCTATGTTGAGAATAATTTCTAGTGTTAGAAACAATTTTACCTCTGACTGCTACAAAGCACTGACACTAAAGCCTCCTACCAAAAGGGTAAATAAACATTACATTGTAGAAAGCTTCATTACATGAACAACTGCACGCTCAGTTCATGTAGCAGGACTACTATACAAGCCAACGCATAAGCTGTCACTACAGAAGAGAAAGTTTATTTTTAAAGAAGCATTTATTGATTTGTATACAAATACATTACAGCGCAGCGAATTGGAATCTTTTCTTATCCTGGCAATATCTGTCCTTGTTAGGTCTGAATAATTTATATTTTCAGCATTAAGTGCTACGTTCATGGCAGGAGAAGAGTAAATAAGAACAGAATACATAGTAAATTAATACAACTAAATATATAAATAATAGTTAATATGCTGCTAAAAAAGACAAAAAGTGCCGCACAAAAACATGGGCAAACAAACAAATTAAAACAACTGACTGTATGGACGGTTTCTCTGGACCATTAAGATGGTCTTGGACTCTCCTGATGCATACAGCTACAAACAGTTTTATCCCTGAGCCAGCAATAATAGAAGTGGAGGACATATTTACTTAAACACTTTTCCTGTTATACTGAACGTCTAGCCTCCTAACACTCTGTATGCCAGCAAATCAATCACTCTCATCCGTTATAACCCAAATGAGGATGGGTTCCCTGTTGAGTCTGGTTTCTCTTAGGGTTTCTTCCTATTGCCACCTCAGGGAGTTTTTCCCTTGCCACGGTCACCCTTGGCTTGCTTATCAGGGACAAATTGATAATTATGATTTATATATATTTCTTCACACATTTCATACTCATTTCACCATTTTTTTTTATTCTGTAAAGCTGCTCTGTGACAATGATCATTGTTAAAATTGCTATAGAAATGAAATTGAATAGAATTATTTGAAAGGTAAAACAATTTACAATTGTGAGCACGGAAAACATTTATATGAATTGTTTTTAATTATTTTTTGATACAAATAAAGTTTTTTCCTCTACTTTGTCAAATATCTCCATCAAAGACCTCACTGAGTAAAACCTTTGTTTGATGCCAGTAAAAACCGTACAGTTCAATAAAACTATGCTTTTTTTTGGATAAGTGGAGTTTGACATGAATGACACAAAGGTGCCTCTTCACACTTTAGTAATGCCCTACGCCATATCTTGTGGACACATTCTGATCAAAGCAACGTTGAAAAGAAGAGGTCGGTCTTCCTCTAATCCTAAGAGGACTGATTTCATGCAGTTTGTTATCCTTATGTTCTCCCCATGCTTGGTGGGTTTCCTCCGGGTACTTCGGTTTCCTCCCACAGTCCAAAGATATGCAGGTTAGGCTAATTGGCGTTCCCCAGAGTGTGCCCTGCATCCAATGTGGTATATAATGGTTATATCACCACTACTCTGGTTGGAAACAACATCTTATTAAGAGGAGTGCACAGATGTAATCCTTGCAGCTGAAACTTTGTGCAACACTTTTTTCCTGTCCAATCAGCAGCAGCAGTGTGGTTTAAACCTAGAGTCTGTGAAACCCTGGTTTGCAATGCAACAGGTTTAGGGGAAGGGCGTGGACTTAACAGTTTGTTCACTCTTTCCTATAGATCAGTGACTGAGTGTTGGCTCATTCTTCTAGATTTCTCCGTGACAGAGACAGAGAGCCGTGTCTCCACCGCACCCACATCCCAGCATGAATGAACACGTTGTTTGGAGACAGCAGCTTTGTATTCTGCTCACTGAACACAGCTGCTACTATTACTGTTCCCACTGATATTAATTAACACATGCCTAAAGTTAGAACATTATCTGATTAACGTGGTTAACCAAACTACTAGTGCATTCAGACGTCACCTCGGCAGTACGAGCACATCTTCACCAAACTGTGTCAAAACAAAAGGGATGTTTTAATACGTTAATACCATTTGCAGTATACGCTAGCTCCCGTAGCTAGGCTAAGTGCACTCCGAGTGCTCACTCTGCCCCGCATCCTCTCCGCTTACCTTCTTTTCGGCACCGCAGTCACTTTAGCAGCGTTGGACCTGGGCGTCTCGGCTTTACACTCTTGCGTGGATAACGCCGTGTGTCCATTTCCCTCGCCTTTCTGCAAATGGCCGGCTATAATTCTCAGTCTTTGCCGTGCACTTCTTTGGCGCTCGGAGATGTCGGTGTTTGACGCCATGCTGCTTCCGTATTTGCGAGCCGGAAAGCGGCGCTCTGTCAGAGGTCAGCCAGCTCCTAGACGAGTAGGAGGGAGAAGTGGAATCCCAATCACGTGACTATTCCCTACACAAGGGCACTACATAGGCTTGGAAATAACGGTTGTTTACTATAGACCGAGTGTACTTCATATCACTCAGTGAGCCGTTGGTTATACAGCCGTTCTAACATCAAACCCGGGTCTTTTACCATTCTTATGAGTCAATCTTCTTGTGATTTGATAATTTATTATCAAATTATCAGTTTAACCAGTATAAAGTACAGCGTGACCTTCTTATTTGTGGAAATTTGGTTTTAAAGGACAGACCAGACAGAAAATATACATTTCAGGTAAGTGTGTTAAGATTTGCTTCTTAAGGCATCCTTGATTAGGTGTTGGTTGAATGTTGAGTTATTCGTAGTGATTTGAGAACATAAATCATTTCCAGCTAATTTAACTCATGCTTATTTTTAGTTTAACATCCAATAGTAGTCCTAGTTTTCAGTCCTTTTTATTCATTGATTTGGATAAATTATGGTTATTGAATGAGTGAACTTCACCAAGTTCTATCTTCACTATCTTACATTGGCAGATTTCTTTATATGCCCTGAGAAGAGTTTAGTTGAAAGCATATACTTGAATAATCAAGCAGGTCAGGTCTGAATAAAACAAACTCAGCTAATCTCAGTATTCAGTTACCTCTGCTATGCAGTCTGTATTTTGTATTGTTGTAGTGAAACATGAGCTTGATGTTTGCTACTTGTGTCTGAATTACTTCATCAAAAACACTGGAAATACATGTGAATTCCAGTCCAGTTTGAAAGGCCATAAATGCATACTGTATCACTGTGGGCTTTCTTATTTTAAACACTGCTTAGATCTTTTAGACAAAACAGGTTATATCCATGATTTGTCTTCCGTTACTGCTTTGTCCTGGTCAAGGTTGTGCTGTATCCAGGGAGCTTATCCAATGAACACTGGGCATAATGCAGGAATAAACCCTGGATTGGACAACACATGCTATATGTAGGCATCTGATCAAGGGCGTAGCTTTCTGTGTTCAACATCTAGGGCTTTATATATACACCCATTTAGGGGTGTCTGAGGACACAATCCCCATCCCCCAACTCCACATGCCAGATTTTTTTTTCAAATAGGCTGTTTCACATAAATTTTAAGATGAATAGACATACCAAATATCAATCTCTAAATAGCCTATACAACTAATGCAGTTGAATAGCATAAAATCATTTATTTTGTATAAAAGTACAGAATTTGTAATGCATCAATTTGTTGCTCCAGTATTACTAAATAGCATACCTCCTTTTGGGAAGAGATTTTTTATGTTTTATTTTTTGCCTTTTTCTCTAATAACCAGTCATTTTTTATGACCAACTATTCTTTTTGCTTGGAAATTACATTGAATTGAGAAGCCAACCACTTTATCATGTTTTATAACAGTTAGTAATTTTTAATTAATCATTATATTATATTTAGGGGTTGAACTGACCAGTATTGATTAATGTGGTTACAACTCCCCATCTCGGCTGTATATTACTTCTTTACTGAAGATTTTCAGAAAAATTCAAGCACATTATGATGATAAGACTTTTAAATAAAGGCCATACATCTGTGAATGATGATCGTAGCTGAGATGGCTCAGAGCCGACTGCAGTTGTTCCTTTGAACATTTAGCGAGTAAAATGCCTAGAGTCCTTGAAAATCGATGGATAACTTGTTACCAACTTCTGGAAGAGACACATCTTTGTGTGGGAATTGTACACGCAATCATTTCATGAACACTACTTGTACATTACAGGAGTTGCCACATCCCCGTTAAGTCATGACCTCCCTCCATGTGATTTCCACAATGTTTGGGGCATCAAAGGAGCTCCTAGGAGGCCAGACATGAAGCAGGCAGTCCGACAATGTCTCAGATCTACTGAGGATCTGAGTAGCAGAGGATTGTATAAAGAAATACAAATTTTTTACTCTCATAACCCTGTTCTGTTATCAAAAGTCCCAGATTGGCTTGAACACATCCATGTATCTCTCTCTCTCTCTTTCTCTCTTTTATATATATATATATTTTTTTTTTTTTTTTTTTTTTTATTTTTTTTTCTTTTTTTCTTTTAAGCAGGTAGCATAATACATTTAAAGCAGGATGCCTTATGCTGCATACATATATACATGTCTTGTTAAACACGTATTGAATCTTTTTCAATATGAAGTATACAGAATTTCACAGTGATCTACAAATTGGAAAAAAAGTAGTTGCAGAAGGAGAAAAACACATAAGGTTTATGTTTATAATGAGTAAATGATTTATGTAATTTATTAATGAAAGCAGCTGAAAGACCAACAACAATGGTGTCTAACAAAAATGGCCACTGCCTTCTGAACCTTGTATGATTTCTTTTAGTTATATTAGATTTCAGTTCACTTGGGGTTTAAAGCAGGACATACTATTTGGGTTGAGGACGTTAAGCCTTGCAGGCAAAGTGAGCTCTATATACTCTTGTTACCTGGGCCCTTCTGAACAACCATGCACCTTTGACAGAAAGCCAGGCATGTGCAGGTCTGAGCAGAAGCTGCTCAGATTGGATTGGTATTCATTACTATCCTAAACCCTTTAACCTAAAACAGCAAAAACTGTCAACATCGTTGTAGTCTGCCTCCTGTTGGTGTGGATGTATAAAAAACAACAACAACACAAACACTCAACAATTCTTTTAACATAGCTAGATTACAAAATGATTCTTTGCTAACAGAGTAGTGAATGTTATAAAGTTTCATAAAGTCAGTGACTAGGTTTAGTGTAAAATAAACACTATCCTTCTATTTGTTTATCTTCTGAAAGTTTGCACTTTATTGAAGATTAATAATAATGCAAATGTTACACATAAAAACTGATTGAGACAACTTCATTTGGTTATGGTTGCTGAAGAAGAGACAGAGCCAAGCGCCATCAGGGGGCTTGTGTGGTTGTTATTCCTCCCTTCCAGATGTAATATTTGTTTCCTCCAGGCCAGAGCATTAAACTCCCAAAACAAAGTTCTGTAATGCACTGACTGCAAACAATTAGAGCCAGAGTGTATTACAGAACTTTACTTGGAAAGCCACAGACGAACTCGCTAATCCTCTCCTCCTATAGAACTTCTCATCTTCCCAATGTCAGGATCAAATAGGGGGAAAAGCAAGTTAGAGTTCTCAAATTAATTCAAACTGCATGTAAACTTTTTCTTCTTACCCAATAATGATCAATCTCTTATTCTACACATTCAAACAATTAAACAAACAAGTTAAAAGAAAGACATTTTAATAACTATTCAGGATGCAACAAAAGTAGAAAGTAAAATATGGATGAGCAGGAGGTGAGAGGCCTATAATGATGGTAAGCGATTGTAGTGATTGTAAAGGGAATAAAATAAAAAATAAAAAAACATGATAAAATGTCTCCGGTTATGTTCATTTCCCTTACTGCTCACAGATATCTATACTGTATACAGTATAAAGTTACACATCTGACACATATGGGTTCGCGTTTACATGAACACAACTTCTTTATATGCAATAAAATAAGCAGTAGTGGGAAATGAAACTATGACACGACATGAGAATGGTTCAGGTTTACTTTCAGGGCTCAGCCTTACCTTGCTTCAAGGTTGTGAAGTGAACAGTCATAGCGGGGGATAGGTAAAACAGCTGACGTGTCTATTTGGAGCTGTGCATAAGCCCATTATGAGATGAAAATCAAACGACTGGAATGGTTTACTAACACAGTTAGCGCTTAACTATTCTAAACCGAATACGTAACTGTTCTAAACTAAATATTAAACCCCGGGGGAAATGCAAAACAGAACTATAACTAAAGACGTGCAGTTAACGAGAATGACATCTGCACGCAACAAGTTATTTCGTCCCACCGTAATAAAGCACAAACTATGCTTTTCAATCAAACTCGGTTACTAGCCATTATGTGCGCACCAGAAGAGAGAGAGAGAGAGAGAGAGAGAGAGTGCAGGTAACCCACTTTCTGCAGAAGAGAGAAAAAATGTTGAACATACCTGCTGGAGTTCACAGCTGCAGCACTTCATGCACGAGCATGAATTAAATGCATACAAGCGAAAGCACAGTGATTAAATAGAATTAAGAATCAGAATTAAGATCTCCCCCACAGAGGTCTTTATTCGTTTTTGGGGTTTTTTGCCCGGACTGAGTGTTCGCTCAGGCGTCTTAACGCCGCCGTGTCTTTCCGCGTCGCTCGCGCACACAGCTGGAAGAATGTCGACGTGGAGCTGCCAATCGTGAGCGCGCAATCACGGACGCGCTTCAGGCAGAGGGGGGAAAGAAAAAAAAAGTTTCGATTTTGGTGTAGTTTTCAGTCAGGCACAGGGCTTAGTGGGTAGACTGGAGGTAGAGTGTGAAGTTCTTCACAGATACGTGTCAGTAAACTTGGTGAAATGATTAAAAAATAGCCTCATTGAGCAGCAGAGTACACTCTCACACAAAAAAGTGTTGATACTGGGATAAACTATCACTTGAATATGTATTATGTATTATGCATTTTTGTACACAGTAATGTTACTGTATTGCACCTCCAGTAATATGGTTAAACAATTTAAAGCGAATAGCTGCACCTTGAGGACAGCAGTTGTACCTTTAAATAGATAATAATTTAGAATTAAACGTCATGTGTCAGTGCAGATGAAAATGCACAATAAGGTACAATATATTGACTTTTAAGGGTTAGGATAAGCAAGGGTGCAGTCTGTTTTTTTTTACCATGTGTGTTTGGATTCATTGTAAAGTTGTTGAAAAATCTGTCTCACAGATGTACGAAGGTTTAGACAGAACTAAACTACATAGTTTAGTTGAAAACTTCATACAAAATAGATTATGTTTAATGTTTAACTAACGTGTACAGCAACACTTTGATATTGAGTGACTGTCCCCAAAACAAGATTCTGGATGATTAAAAAAAAAAAAAAGAATGGGCAAAGGGGGAAAAGTCAAATTCTGCTTTGGGTCCAATGAAATTTTGACAAGTGAGCAGGTGACCAGTAGAGGTCGCAAGCTAATAGACGGAGAGTTTCACAAGCAGGTTAGGACATACAGTAATTTTCAAGGCCATGGTGGCAAATATTGCCATCACTGCGTCTTTACAGGTCAGATAGAGGGCATTCACCTATGGTCAGATATACTCTATTTTGAGTCCCATTCCAGCATATGCATGTCTGCTAGGGGAACAGGTCTGATTCAGCTAGTTAGACAATGCAGAGAGCAATGCTAGACTTGTTCTAGCTCTTGCATTCCAGTGGTTCCTCTAGTCCAAACTAGTTTACCTATTACTGGTCATTGCACATGCACAATATATGTCAGTTAAAATATTTTATTGGTGTTGCTGTACAAAACGTCTCCAGTTTTTGTATGGCACAGACCGGGGTATTTGGAAGCATTTAAACTCATTCACCACCTAACTGTGACCTTTAAAATCACATTTATAGTGTAGCGATTGTGCAATTCACATAATAGTTCCCATATATCTCCTCAGAGCGAAATAGCCCGATTGCTTGTGGTTGCGTATGAATGTAGAAAAGGGGCGAATCCATCCTGAGCCCAAGCAGCGACTCTGATTGGATGCCGGTGGTTTGGGGCGGGTCAATCACATGCCTGGGGCTTCCTGTAAATTTTCATAACTCCACAGTGTGTATTTCCGTCATCATCGGCTGGCAGCGCGTCCGTGATTAATTTAGGCTATTTTATTTCTTTTTCGTGGTTTAAAGAAATACAGAATATCACAACATATCGGGAGTTCCCTTTTGAGGAAAGACAGTAAATCTCGCCAAAATGATGGAGATTGAGTTACCGAAAATGCACCCGATTCAACAGGTAAATATTTTCTTAATCATTCTTACTATTTTAACATCCGATAAAGAGACGATCTGTTGTACTGTTGATTTTTATGTCAAGCAGCCTGTCAACGTGTCTCTCACGTGTCTTGTCGTTTCATTGATGGATTGTAGTGCATGAAGTGTGTAATGTTGGGGACTTTCGATATATTGATCGGGCTGAACATCACCGAGAGACTGCTGTGGTTTTAGCGACACTGTCAGTGTGTCATCATCGTGTTTACGCAATTATACCACGGACGCGGCTCATTTACATCATCTCTCTCTCTCTCTCTTTTTAACTAAATGAAGCAACTTTGCGGAGAAAGCGTTATCCGTTATCAGGAGGCGTTTCTCGCGCTGATCCTGCGCGTCTCCGTGCTCTTGATGAAAATTCTGCCAAGTCATGGAAGCTGGACCGCGCAGCCAAACACAGTCCCGGAATCCAGAAGGACAGCCTCAGTTAGCCACTCATAACCCACCGTAATGTCACATTAACCTATGATATCTCTATATAAACGTGTTATTGTTCCGTTCCATCTTATCTCCTGCCCCTTCACTCAGCCCCATAGCGTGCGAGCTCGTGCTCTCAGACTCTTAGCCTGTGATCTCCCTCTAACGTTACACTCCGCGTTACACAATCAGAGGCGGCGCTGTGTTTTTCTTCTTCTTTTCTTTAGGCAACTCTTGTCTTTCCAGATCACTTTGTGCTGACGGCCAGGTGTTACACAATACATATTATTATTAACAAGATTAACTTTTAAACAGTCTGAACCCAATATAAAAAGTCCATCCATCCATGAACCTCTGTAGTCCACCTAGGGACAGTGGAGGCCAGTGGTGACCATTTTATTTATTCCCATTTTTATCACCATGGTTGGAACTCTGGTCAACATTCACATATCTTGGGCAATTTGGGAACTCCAATTAGCCTAATTTGTATGTCTTTGGACTGTTGGAGGAAACCAGAGTACCCGGAGGAAGCCCACCAAGCACGCGGAGAACATGCAGTTCTCTATGCAGTTAGAGAATAATGTTAATAATGTAAGATTATTTTGTGATTAGGACACCTCTCAGTCTCTGTTCTGCCTTTTATTATTTATTATTATAGATTTATTTACTAAACAGGTGCTGAACAGGTTTAGCAAAAAAAAAAATTCTCCATATAAAAAAAGAAAAGCGGGGTTAGACAGTTACACAACTGAAGTCTTTCAATTCCCTTATTTTTGTAAAAGAGGAAGTGATATTATGTTCTTGAGCACAGATTATATGTGTGTTCTCAAGGTTTGTGTGGGTTTCCATCCTCCTCCTGCCAGAAAGTGGAATAGCTACACTTAAAATGAGCGAAAGAGTGTGTGAATGTTGGTACACATGTGGTACACCTTTTTGTACTAACATTTCATTCACACTGAGAAATGAAGGCACTTTTCCTTGTTGCCAGGGTAGTGCTACCATGGGTTGATCTTTTGTACCTTATAATACATAATTAAATCTTAAGAAACACTACTGCACCTTCTGAAAGCTACATAATAAGGTTACAAAAGCATGTACCTTTCATAGAAACACCTGTGTGAGAAGGAAGTGGACAATTTGATACCTTTATTTCATGTTTCAATAATGCTTGTCCTACACCTAGTTTTCCTGGCACAGGCTTCAAATCCTATGTGACCCTGACCAGGATAAACCGGTTGCTTAAAATGAACGAATAAGGAAGTGATATTTAAGTACTTTCTTTACCTGGAAACTGACCCAATTCTGTAATACTACTTCCTTTTTTAGTCTAAGAAGGAACATACATGTTACATATGGTAATGAGTACTTTATTCCAGCACTGGTGCATTTGAGGCGATTTCTATTCTCTGTGCTCTCATAAATTTATAAAAACCTGGTAAATTACCTGGTGAGTTAAAGCAGACATTTTTAAGCATAGGGATCCTGAGAACATGATTGAGTTGGTCAACACAAGTCATACCCCCATGCTTTATAAAAAATGTCACAGAGACATAAATAGCTGAACATAATTCCATAGTGGGAATAAACATGAAAACAGACAATGCAATATAATTCAATGTTCAAATCATTATGTATATCAGAATGATTACTTTACATTAGGAATAATGAGATATTCTTAAAAACATCAGATAATTTAATTAAATATCTTTTTCATTAGATGTGCAGAAGTGGGTTCAAGTCAAACCGGGACTTTTGATTGTGCAGCATAAAAAATATGAGAGTAAAAACTACCTTTATTTCTCTATATAATTCCCTGCTACACTAATGCACTCATCCCAGTGCTTCACTAGTGCTTGGATACGATCAAGGTAGAAAGCTTTCTCAGTATGCTGCAGATATGATCGGACTAGGAGCTTTATGAATGTCATCACAAGTCCCAGTTTGAGTTGAACGTCCCTCTTAGAATGTGGAATAAAAGAAATTTCATTAAAATGACTAAGTAAAATGAATTAATATACTACATATGTTTCAGTTCAGTTGTGATGTACTGTATTTAAACAGTTTTTCTTATGTTTTTTTTTTTTTTGTGAATGAGCAGTTAATATATACTTTGTATATATACACAGTGAAAGACATAACCTCCAAAAGGCACCTGGATCTAGTTTGGTCTAGCTACTAGCATTTAAGCTAATATTGATGTATGGACAAATATCATTGAGATACTCATGGAACAATAAAAAAGAATTCAGTACTTACTGTACATCTGAACACTAATAATTACTAACAATGCCTTAACCACTAAGCTACCGCCGTCCTCACATGACTTACAAAAGAACAAGCTGGTGAGCAGGCTTATTTGCACAGTAAAGCTGGCATTGGGTAATTGTGCCATATACAAATCTAACTTTACCTTCAGACGATTTGATGATGGTTAGATTAAAGTTATCGAGTTTCAGCAATTATCCTTATAATCCAAAGAAAGTGTTTGATGAAAAATTGGCTAAGAGGAAGATAAATAACCTTAGCATTTAACCCCCTTTGCCCTACATTTTACCCACATGATCACAAACCTGTTCTCCTCAGCACTGGCATGTGCCTCTCAGACTATGATCAGTTATGAAAGTATGTGTAAAAGCAAGTCAAATAAGATGCTAATACTTCCATCCATTGTGTCAGATAAACAGAGAAAGAGAGTGAGATATTTGTTTGTGTGCAAGAGTTCAAGTCAGACATCTTAGAGCTATGAATGAAGTTCTGGTTTAGGTATTTCATCACACCCATCCTCCCTCCGCCCTTTCATGGTTATTATCTGTGCCTGAAAATTGTGTCTGTGCTGAGCAGATTAATGATCTATAGAAGACTCTGGGCACTAGTTCATGTCTCTGGTGTAAACGGTGCTAGAATGGCTTTACTATAATCCAGAAATTAGTTGGTTCAGACCTGATGAAGACACGCACACACTTGACTCGTATTGAAAATAATAATAATAATGATAAGTTTTCCATTCTTGTCTTTAGAAATCTTACTGTCGATTTGAAGTATTGAATTTCATAAATTGTCAGTCGTTTCTTCTGCGTCGTTACATTTTCACTTCTGTCTTTGAACATGTAAAAATTTGCCAGTTTCCATATATCTAGGCCAAAACATCATAAGCACTTCTGCTTTGTATATCCCCATTGTTTTTTTTTTCTTTTTCTTTTGTTAGGCCTTGTGATCAACATTCAGAAAATGAAGGAAGTAAATATTTTACAGCCTTAACAGAAGGCAAAGTCACATGCTCCTGCATCATCCTCTGACCTACACAGACTTTACACAATACTCTAGTGATCACGCCATTTCCTTTCTGTAAATAAATGGACTGAAAAAAAAACACTGAGAGGAGAAAGAGAAAGGCTAACTGTTTATATCTGGACATTCCTGACTTTGAGGCTGTTCTTTGGCTCTGTGACTTCATCCGTTAAATATAGAAAACAGGCTTTTTGAAGGCTTGTCAGTCATCAACTCTCTTTTTTCCATCTTTTATTTCTATCATGCATGACTGTTTGAAAGGAGGATGTATGGTTTTTATGCCTTGCTTCAGTTAATAATTTCATCTCCCTTGACGTTATAATGTCACTAAGGCGTAACTAAACATTGAGTATCAGTCAGCATATGTAACTTCGGTTGGAAGTAATGTACGAATATACAGTATAACGAAGTACATTTTAACCTACAGCCTTTTAAAACTTAGGTTTTACTTCGTGATATTTGTTTTCTTTTTCTTCCTACTTCGGTCCTTGGCATGTTTAAGCCAAAGTGAGACACGATCATTACTTACACTGATATAACAAGGCTACCTCAACAAACTCTGATAAGAAGGACACACCAGACTCACAAGTGGCCTTGTGTCTTTGCTCTCTTAACAGTCAGGTCATGTACACTCCAATTACATGACATACAGTTTAACTTAATCCATTGCTTGCTCAGCGTACAAATACAGCTCATGCATGAGTTAAACACAGTAAGGAAGACCGTGGAAGCATGTCTGACAGGTTTTTCAAAGGGTCAGCAGTAAATACATTTTCCCTCAAGTGAAAATGCTGTCTCCAAATTGTAATCTTGCTTTGACAAGATTAACTAAATGTCATGCCAGAACAGAACAGACCCAGTTTTTACTTTTTTTTTAGCCTAAGTTTTATAGTTTAACCAACTGTGGGTGGGCTGCTGTGATATGAGAGGAGATGAGCATTTATTATTCATGCCTACGTCCTCTTCATTGCATTCACGATAACAGAGTTGTGAGCTGGGCTTGGCTGAGCTATGTGCTCACTGCTGCATAGCAAAAAAGAAAAAAGAAAAAACCCAGTGCAAATCCCTAGAGAGCAACAGGGCGTGGTGGAAAGGTGCTGAATGGTCCTGTTTCTCTCTCCCTCTTTCTCTGTAGGATATGGATCTGATTGATATCCTGTGGAGGCAGGATATAGACTTGGGAGCTGGGAGAGAGGTATTTGACTTCAGCTACAGGCAGAAGGAGGTGCAGCTGCAGCGTCAGAAGGAGCTGGAGGAGGAGAAAAGACAGCAGATAGTGAGGGAACAAGAAAAGGCACTTCTGGCACAGCTACAGCTCGACGAGGAGACTGGAGAGTTTGTGCCTCGGCCCACGCTTACCAACAACGCTCTGACGCAGGCTAACACTGCACCCGCTGAGATCACACAGGTACACACACAAACACGCACACAAACACACACACCCACGTGTGCACACATGCACAACTCGGATGACCTTCTGATGCAAACTAACAAAGCCTCGGTTTCATCAGACAGGTAGACATACAAAATAAGGGCTGGGTGAGATAGCGATAACATATCAATATCTTGATTAATTATATGACTATATACTTCAAGATATCCCTGGCACTTTTATGTCACCTGGTGAATAAATTTTACAAGAATAAGTAGCTAATAGGATAGCTCGCAAAAGTATTATGAATAGAGTAATTCTAGTACTACTTATAATAAAACTGTAATTTAGTCTGTTCTATTATAACGTTATATTTATAAACCTATTTATACATTTATACAAATTTCAAGCTTAAATTTTTTTTTTAATTTGTAGAAAGAAGCATAATGATCAGATAATAAAAATCCAATTCTTAATAAGACAAAGCATGTAAATGTACATATATAATATAGTATAGTACACATATATAATATATTATAATATTAATATATACTTGACTGTGAAAAGTTATTTTCTTAGATATGGTTTTTATAGTACATTTTATATAGATTTTGAGTAAAATTAATAAATAAATGATGAATTCATATATTAATCTATATTTAAATTATATGTTAAATGTAAATATCTCACATGCACATACAGAGTTTGTTTTATTTAATTACAAGTTACTGACAATAACGCAAGTGAAAATACTATTTTCAGTTTCTTAGTGTTTGGTATGTCACCTATTTGCCTTTATGACAGTAGGGATCTAGAAAAATAAATACTCCAAAAAAACTATACATTAAATAAAACAGAATATATACACGCATTTTGTGAAAATGCCTTCAATAATGATAATTTTGTATTGCACAATCTTACAGAAAACATATAGCATTTGATCAATTCATCCAGGTATTCTCTCTCACACACACACGTCGAATCATCCCGTGATTCAGTTATAGGAAAACCCCACCCTCCTGTTGACCTGGTCGGGTGCAGCTGCCTAGTTGCTGGGTTACTGCTGCCATAGTGTAATTACGGCAACTCAGGTGGTTCAGGTTTCAGTAGATGGCTTACAACTTCAGAGAAACACCTCCCCATAACAACTCTCCTACTGTAATATTTATTTAGGTCTGTGTTAATGCTACAGTGTTTCACTGCTGAATTATTGATTGGAAATGGAACGGAGATGAGGGTGTAAGATGTCAGCAGTTGAACTAATGTCTTTCTCTTACTCTGGGTGTGAAATCAGTCTGGTATGGATGCCTCTTGCTTTGTGCTTACAGAATGTGGCATTTACAGCAGAGGATGGAGACGGCATGTCATTTGACGAGTGCATGCAGTTGCTGGCAGAGACATTTCCTCTAGTGGAGCCAGCAGAGGTAAGAGGGGATTACATCTTATGTTTGCAACACATGCTCACAACCATTCCCAAAGTCATGTCAGAAATCACTTTATATTATCTAAAAATTTTTTGTCTTTTTTTATTTATTTTATATCCAGTCTGCTCCTCCTTGTCTGGATCCCACCATTCCTCCCTGCACAGATAGCACCCATCTCATGATGCCTGGAGAAATACCAATGCTTACCCAGAATCCCCTGCTGCCAGGGCCCATGGACCATACCTGGATGGATCTGCAAGTATGACTCTGAACATGCACTCACTTTTACTGGAAATTTTCACAGGGACTGAGAGGGAAAAAAAGCTTTATTCAGACTGCATTCGTTTTTTTTTTAGGTTGATGACTGCAATACAATTGTCTAACATTTTGTCTCCCAACGGCTATAAATTAACAAGTCTCTATCATTTCCATTCTCTTGCAAACCTTCTATCAGGCTCCTATATACAGTACAGGTTAGGTTTTTTGGAGAAAAGCAGCAGTTTTGTAGCCAAATACTAAATCCTTTTGTATATACACAAGCAAAGACTTAACGTAGCATTTAGTGGTCTAAAACCATGTTCCAGTGCACAATGCAGCATCAGATTGGCTATCCAGATAGCACCAGTAAACAGAACATAGTCGAAAACACCGAGATTACTGATCTGGACAGAAACATAATGACAGAGTAGCATTACCGAATTGCCACAGGTCCCATGTGAAACCACCGTTGTCTGAATAAGGCTAAATACACAAGTGGTAGCAGTCAGGTTTCAACACTAAGAGTTCTGCTTCCTATTTCTCTCTGTTGTGAGAGAACCGTAAGACTTCTATTCAGTACTTCCCGGTGTGATCTAGTTTCCACCTTGTGTGGAATAGAGAGGCCTCAGCCTGTCTGATAGCATAGTAAGCAACCACATGACTCCACCCATCATACTATTGACTGCAGAAAAGTTTGCTTCACTTGTTTTTGTTTTGACTAATTTTTTTGGAAGAATGATTTCAGTAAGCATGATTTAAATGCTGGTTTATCCTGAAATGTTAATGATATATGCCAATTCCCATGTAGTCTTAGCTTTCCATGTAACAACCATTTCCAGAAACTAACATTTTCCATTGTTCTCACATGCAAAACACTTGGTTTACATAAGTAACACTGTTACCCTTACTTTATTTTTATTTTTAGAACTGCCTGAACTTTCAGGAGCTACTGGATATGACAGGCTACGTAAACGCACCTCAGCCTGCCAGTGTCCCGGAGTCCAACTATAGCCAGTATCTGCCTAAACTAAGTGATGTCACCACTGGCACTGCCGATATGTGCTCTCCTGAGTTCATGAACACTTACGATGGGGCTTTTAATGATGCTAATCAGATAAGCCTGAAAACCCCAGATGTAAACGAAAGCTTTGGACCAGACGAATTCTGCGACATGTTCTACCCTGAAATTGAGGCTAAAGTGAACAGTGAATCTCTTCCTTGTGAAAGGGGAAACACAGATGGACAGCCAGATGAGCTCCAAAATGCTCCTTTGCTCAAACCCATGGATCTGCTCAGCCTCTCTCCTGGAAACTTTAACCCAGAAAAAACGGAAGACATTGCTGAATTCCCAGATTCAGATTCTGGTTTGTCTCTTGATGCCAGTCCGAAAATGAGCTCTCCCGAAAAGTCCCTGCATGGAGATGGCTCTGTTGGATTCAGTGACTCCGACATGGACGAGATGGAGAATGATCCTGGGAGCATTGAATCTGATTATGCTATGTTTCCCCTGATGTTCCAGAGTGACAGCCCTCAACATTCACTTTCAGAGAAATCCAGCATGACTCTTGTGCAGGAGGAGACTGATGAACCACAGACAGATCAGGCAGAGGCAAATGGGTACTCCAAGCCACCTTTCACCAAAGACAAGCAGAAAAGGCGCTCAGAGGCCCGGCTCTCGCGTGACGAGGAGAGAGCAAGAGCCTTGCAGATCCCATTTGCCGTGGAACTGATCATCAATCTGCCAGTGGATGACTTTAACGAGATGATGGCCAAGCACCAGTTGAATGAGGCACAGCTCACCCTCGTGCGTGACATTCGCAGACGTGGCAAGAATAAAGTAGCAGCGCAAAACTGCCGCAAGCGCAAGATGGAGAATATCGTGGGCCTGGAGTATGAGCTGGACTCGCTCAAGGAGGAAAAGGAGCGCCTGATTAAAGAAAAGAGCAAAAACAGCAGCAGTCTAAGGGAGATGAAGCAGCAGCTCAGCTCGCTGTATCTCGAGGTGTTCAGCATGCTGAAGGATGAGCATGGAAAGCCGTACTCTCCTAACGAATACTCCCTTCAGCAGACCTCTGATGGCAGTGTCTTCCTCGTTCCTCGCATTAAAAAGACTCTTAAGAGCAACTAGCACTTTTTCTGCTTCTTCTCTTTCTTGGTACTATGTAATTCTGTAGCTAAGTACTATGCAAAAGAAGAAAAAAAAAAACTTTATAGACATATTTGCTTAATCTTTAGCAGTGAAGATGGCAGAACTATTATATAGTTTTTGCTTATTCTACTTTCTTAATATTCTTAATATCTCCTATATTTTGTACTTCTTTCTATTTTATCTGAGAATGTTTTATCTTAATGGTTTGTAAATACATTTATACTTCATTTGCTATCAGAATATCAAATAACGTACTGTTTTAGGATGCTACTAATTGTGTTGCGATCACTGGCACTCAGAAAAGTCTGTTTTTATATCCTAATTTAAAATTCTATTGCAATGTTATCTTTTGACTTAGTGCTTTATAAAAAAAAAAATAAACCATTCATTTAATTTTACTTGAAATTCTGTTTGTTAGTTACTAAAGCGAACACTGACATACAGTAACAATCCATTATAGAGAACCAAGTGTGCGTGGGTGCATGAAGAAAGTGCCAACCAGACACACAAGTTGAAACCTGGCAGCCTAAAGCACACCTTATCTGACAGGTCTCTTTGTTTGCATGTTCTTTGTGTGAAACCTACAATATGGTTCCTCTCAACCCTACTGGAATAACACAGAGCTGTGCACTTTGTAGTGTTTGCATCACCAAGCCCTCTCACCTACAAACATTATCTTTGAAAAAATGAAGCCCTGCCCACAGCAGCCCTTCAGAAGCCATTAGCCAAACTGAACAAACAGGAGTGGTTGCTTTAAGGACATACAGTACTGTACCTGTTGTTAAACACTAGCAGGCTACACTTGACTGATTCGCTTTAGCTAATGTACTGTTGTACATGATAAATTGTAATTTGAGTTATGCACCTACAGTACAGCAGCATTATAATGAATTGATTTGATGAACATCCTGTCCGCTTTAATTTGCTTCATTTACAGCCCCAGTAACCCATGATAATGCTGCCATACACTTGGGGTGGGGTTAACTGAACACTTGCGCAAAAATAATAATCTTCTCACAGTTTTACATACGAGTTGTGATTGCTTCTTTAGTTCTTTACTGGAACTCAGGATCATGTAACTTGAAACCAGCAGCAAAATGGACATTACTTTTTAAGAAACATTAGCCTTAAAATCAATGAAACAGACTTTCCTGGCTAATTGATTAAACTTGATTTTACAAATTTTGGTCAAAATAAAACATGTTTACATGACATTACATAAAATTGTGTATTTAAAAAAAAGGACTCAGGGATTTGTAAAACACCTTTATTAAAAAATACTTTCAACTCACATTCATACAAATGTGACTGTAAGTAAAAAAATATATATATACATATATTATGCTGTAAAGTATATGCTACAGAAGTGAACAAAAAAGTAAAGCTATGAATATATTATTCCTGAGTAAAATATATCCTCCCATAACCAAATAAATGAATGCATATCAGTCTGCACCAAGTTTAAGATGCTTACTAACATCTTGGGGTAAAATACAATTTTAATTCTAAAGAAACACTCTAAATTCTTATGCCAAAGTAACCTATTTTTAAAAATTATCACGTTATATTTTAAACAAAATGTTTGCGGACACCAAACCATTAACACAATACTGTATGTGGTTCATCCTTAAACTGCTAACACACAGCACAACAGTGTATAAATTATGTTTGCTGTAGCCCAAACCTGTGCCGAAAGCAATATGTGGTTTGCCAAGGCTGGAGTAGAACTTCAGAGGTCAGGGTTTTCAGCAGGCCACTTAACACCAGAGGGAAGAAACAGAATGCTCAATGTGCCCCAGGACTTCACCTCACTAATGCTCTTATGGCCAATTGAGCACAAGTCCTCATAGCCATGCTCCAAAATCTAGTGTAAAGCCTTCCCAGAAAATTGTTTATAAAAACAGCAAAAGGGAGTTCAAAACTCCCATATGGGTGTGATACCCAATATTGATTTAGCTTACAAAAAATACAATACAATTAAATAAAAATGCAATGTGGGTACTTCGCTGCCATCAATTTCTGATTTTAATGCCCAGGCCTATTAGTATTATTGACCTGTAAAAATTGTACTGCAGACTTTTATATCTTATTTGTACTTTCAATCTACTTGTTTTATTGTTCTCATTTTATATAGCCATTAATTCTCAGCTTTGGTCCTAGGGCACTATTGCATTTTTAATTAGTTGATAATTTAGCTCTGGTATACTTAAGCAGAAAAACATTTAATAACTGATTAAATTAAATTAAATACTCAAAAGTATTTCTTATACTTTCTGGCTTGGGAACTGAGGTGGTATTTTACTTTTGTAGGTGTAATAATTGTTTATTTCGCTAGAATACTGAAGGCTTTCACACAATATTACAAACAACATAGAATTTCATACCGAATACTTAATCTTTCTGATGCAGAGTAATTGTTACATTTGAAATTTGAAACTCAAATGCAATTCCTAAAAAGTATTTAACCTTGACTTAAAAAAATGCTTAATTAAAACTCACCAAGAAAACTGTAATGTAATTTAATGGAAGGGAACTCTTTCTGGGTCTTTAAGAAAATCAACAAAATCTGCTATTAAGTTTTCTGCTACTAGAAGTTTAGAATTTCAGGTAGTTTCTAGCTCAGGGTATCTATGGCTATGGGAGGATACTGTAAAAAATTTGTCCACACATAGTTTGAGGAATTAATCTTACCCATCCAGACCTTTCGTTGAAAACGTGTCATACAAGATTTGCTGTGCAGCCACTTCAGTTTCAATCTGTAAATTAAGCAGAATGGTTACTCTTACCTGGTCCTAAGACATGTCATTTCCTTCTTCTGCTGTCTTTTATTCACCTGTGTCTTAAGCCCTCATACTCATTCCCCTTCCTTTGCTGGCTAGCATTGGCTGTCACATCTCTTGGGTCCAGGTACTCGCTAGGCTTTCTTCACTAGCATCAGCTGCTCTTGGAGTTTATGCTAGTTTTGGAAAAAATAGATGCTAGCTTTCTGGCGTGACACCTGATGGTTTTGCTCCACAGACTTGGCTCTTGGTGCGCCCTTGTTTTTTCTCCCTCCTCTTTTCTGACACAACTCGCTGACTTGTCCAGTTGAGGTTCTGTCTTACATCCACACTGGGCAACTGAGACCTGTTTGGTGGCCTTCGGCTAGATCTCAACACCCCTTTGCTCAAACATAGGAGCAACTGGTATTTTAAAGGCAAAAAGTGTTGAAATGTCTTGGTTCATTGGCTACACTTCCATAAGGACACATTCACCAAACACTCAAAACTGCACTTTCTTCCAGACTCAATGATGCACTAAACTTTAAGGATTTTTCTACATTTTATTTAATCTGGTTACTTTTTTCACTTTTCAAAGTAGTTTAACAATCTAGACTTCTGTTTATACAAATGGATCTGTTACATGCCCTTCAATCTGACAAGTCTATACTGCTTATAACTTTTTTTTTGCATACAACACAAGACAGCACAATCACACTAACAGAAAATTACACTTGACACTGATGAGCATCACTGCCATGAAACCAAAATTATGGTAACCAAAAATCATACTATAGTTGGCAGCTATTTTAATTTTTTTTACTTTTTAAATAACAGAATGGCTACAAACCTAATTTATAAATTCAATAGTCTAAAGAGAGTAATTTTAGACCAATAATTCAAAAGCTTACTTCAACATCTATGACACTTACTGTACATCACTCTAAAAAAGAAAAGGGGTTTCGGAAATGGGCAAAACATATTAACAAAACGGGAAGGCGTAAAAATCTAGCAAAGAAGATTAAAGGAATGTACATACACTGACACATACTACTAGGTTATGAGTACCTGACTACACTCTTGCTCATTGTAGCTAGTGCAAACAGTCCTTCTTTATGTCTCCATTTTTAGTGCTCTGACTAGCAGGTCCTGGCTTTCTCACAGTAACCTGCTGCTTTCCTGACCTCTCCTCTCCTCTCATCTCCTCTCCTCTCCACTCATCTCATCTCCTGCTAACTGTCCACCTGAAGCCTGTTGAATAGATACAGGATAAAACAAATAGTTATTCTAAGCCAACACATCTAAGACTCTAATTAATGAGTGTTAGATAACTTACCATAAATATACATGCTTTAATATCGCCTTGAACCATAGTTGCCACCGCCAACACCCCCTGAGCCATATCCACCTGAGACAGAGAAAGCTCCAACATTCTAACCCACCTCCTATATTGCATTCTACTGTACAGTGCAGTCTGATATAAATTTTTATTTATTTTACCTCCATATGGTCCACCGGAGTTCCTCCCTCCATAGTTATTTCCTTTCATGGGGCCATAGTTTGACTGTTGCCCCCCATAACTCCCAAAGTCATTGTAGTTTCCACCTCCACCACCAAAATTCCCTTAAAGTTAGAGTGAAAACTGCTTTGGTGGCTTTGTAAAAGAGCCGATAGAGAATATAAATTTGTAAAAGCAAAGCAGTATACAAAACTCAACCTCTACAACAAGTAAATGAAAAAAGTTCATTGCCAAATAATACTTCTGTAGACTAAACTTTATTAGCTGCTAAGGTTGACCCAAATTCTAAACTGCCTTGGCTGCAATCCACTTCACTATATTGTCTTACCGCTAAAGTTGCGTCCATCGTAGTTGTCATATCCTCCTCCTCCTCCATAACCACCGCCTCCTCCCCCTCCTCCCTGGTGACCGTAACCAGGACCACCCCCAAATCCTCCACGCCCACCACCGTAACCTGGGCCTCCGCTGTAGTTCCCACCTAAACACAAAAAACACCACATACTTTGCTGTTGGCTACATCATCACTACCTCACAGTTAATCTATCAATTTAAAATTTGAGCTACTACACATGCTAAACTTACATGGTTTCCTATTACTGCTCAAATACACTATATCTGAATTCATGCCAAGCATGCATGGAAATGTATCTTTTTTTTTTAAATTAACATTAATCTTTTAAACCCATAGTTTTTTGGTTGAAGGTGATTGCATTGATTGAGAGCTTACCATCTCCACCAAATCCATCATAACCATCTCCGCCATATCCTCCTCGGTCTCCTCCATAACCACCTGTGCATAATGACACAGATGTCTGTGGACTTTCTCCCAGATTAGACAACAAAAAAAGATGGCTATGACTTTGAGGCCAATTCGTTTCCTACCTCTACCAAAGTTGCCACCTCCAAAATTGCCTCCTCTCCCCATGAAATTACCTCCTCCACCACCACGATCTTTATACCAAAAAAAAAAA
>JAQMYK010000035.1:19295422-19306326 GCA_030014345.1 Clarias buthupogon | reverse complement strand
TGCCACCTCCAAAATTGCCTCCTCTCCCCATGAAATTACCTCCTCCACCACCACGATCTTTATACCAAAAAAAAAAAAAAACATTAAAACATAATACATATAATAATAATAATAATAATAATAATAATAATAGTAGTAGCAGCAACAACAATAGCTGGACTTTAGTATATCCAATGTTTATATTTTATATAGTACTTACACCTCTGGTTAGAAACTGCCTGCATTTCCTGTTTAGGTAGTGCTTTCCTGACTTCACAGTTATGGGAGTTTATTGTGTGGTATTTTTGAGCTAGGGAGAATGAAAACAGGAACTTCAAGTGCATGCATGTCAGCACAATAATAAGAACATTAAAAAAAAAAAAAAATTCTCTTACCTACAATTTTATCCACAGTATCATGATCATCAAAAGTTACAAAGCAAAACCCTCTCTTTTTCCCTGATGATCGCTCCTCCATAATATCAATGCTCTCAATCTTCCCATACTGCTCAAAGTAATCGCGTATGTGATACTCTTCAGTGTCCTCCTTAATCCCACCAACAAAAATCTTTTTCACTGTAAGATGAGCCCCTGGTTTGTTGGAGTCCTTGATAACGGAAGGAACATTATATTAATACACTAATTATGCAAGTACTGCAGATTAAGCAACTGTACAGTATATGAATACGTATGCGTTTTATTGATTGCTGTAAATGTATTTATTTTTACTTGGTTTTGACCTTTGTAAGCTAAACAAAAGATAAATCTTCATTATTAGTGAGTAAAGGTTTATGATCATACCTCTCGGGAAACCGCCCGTTTAGGCTCAACGACACGCCCATCCACTTTATGGGGTCGAGCTGCCATGGCTGCATCCACCTCAGCTACACAGGAGTAGGTTACAAAGCCAAAACCCCGTGACCGCTTGTTCCCTGGATCCCGCATCACCTGCGTAGAGAAGCAGTCAATAAATGGCCACAGTGCTGACACAGCCACATGAGTATTCCATGGAAATATTGTAAAAGTTGTGCAATACTATACAGAATTTAAGTAATGTCACTAACCACACAGTCTGTGAGCTTTCCCCATTGCTCAAAGTGGGCACGTAAACTGTCCTCTGTTGTCTCAAAGCTTAGACCACCAATAAACAGCTTCCTCAGTTGTTCAGGCTCTTTACTCTCTTTATCCTGTCAAGATTAATATAAGAGAAAACATAACCAGGTAAGAAGGTTAATAATGATCATGCATTACAACAAAGATTTTTTTTTAATTGATTCTGCTATAATTCTGCGTTCCTCAACGAGGCCGGTGTTAGACAGAGGCAGGTCACATGGGTTCAAAGAATTTAACAAGACAGCTTCATCAACTTTAAAGTCATACTGTGATGTCACCATTAGGTGGAGCCGCGGAAATTAATCCAATAAAATGATTAAATATTGTTGTACACATTAACACTGTGATTATTTGATTCGTTTTATTTATAAGTTAATGGGCTTCCTGGCTTATTTAAGCACTACGGTGGGGGAGAAATAACCACAACCCCACTGGACATCAGCATATCCCCCCCCCTCCCTCATTCTCAACCACATACACACACACACACACAGCACCTCGAGCTGTTTAATTAATGTGAGCCGTTCCCTGTGCAGGTGCTCTGAGTGTATTCGTATGCAGCAGCACATGCCATTAAAAATCTAAGAAAAACAAGTATAAATATGAAAGAAGCAAACGCTCCTAACGTAACACTTCAATTTAATCTTTGTGATTTAGCATAATAAACCCAGACAGCACAACGTTAGCCGCACAGAGTTCTGGAATATTCCAAACGCCTTCTCTCTCCAACGCCATTTTACAGCGCTTTACTCCCTTCCCACCATGTTGTCAGCTATTTTCCCAACATTTAGAGCCCTTTTTGGCGTGCTGAACCGACAGGAAAAAATACATTTAAAAAAATGACAAGCATAATACCATCTTGCCACTTGACTATCGCTGGCTAATATACACATTTGGAGAATATATGATAACGTTGTTAGCTAAATCATCGGTTAATTAATATATGTGCGAGCTTTCATTTATGCAGGATATGGCATAACCTCTCATTTTGCATGTATTTTAATAATAAACACTTTGCTAATAATCTACCAATCGTTAAGAGAGCATGATATTAAATGAATAGCTAGCAAAATAATATGTAACTGGCATGGACACCGGTAGTTATGGTTTAAACTTGAGGACATGGCTGCCAGAAATGCAGGGCTATAATTATTACACAATGCATCTTGTTTCGTGTTAGAATTTCGCATAATGTTACGCGTAAAGCAATACAAAACAATGCCATTTAAGCTAAATAAGCTGATATTACCTCCATGTCGCAGACTCTGCACTCCACCTATGTGAAACAAAACAGAAAAATATGGCGCTGCCCGGCAGTTGCCCTTTCCGCTACCAATAGCCGCCCTTAGCCCTCGCACTACGCTTCTAAGTCCGCACTTTAGTGACGTCAGCTACATACAGAACCCGTGCAATCTCCGCGTCATCAAGGGTTCATAGGTTTAAAATCCGTGAATTTGGGACATGACTTTTAGGAAGGCGATGGGTCACGGAAACGCTCGAACAGATGCTTCTACCACTTTTCCAAAGAATTACTAAACTTTTATGTCATTCTGTGACGTAACAGTAACCAGCGTCATCTTCAACTTTTATGTCATACTGTGAGCGTGTCACAGGCGTTTCCCACCGAATGTAATGGAAGGTATTGTCACATTCCCTATTTCTACATTTTATTACAAATAAACATAGTACTTGTATATTTATTGAAAATTGTAATTTTATGAATTTGGTATTTATCTGTTATCTATCTATATTTATAAAACAGAAATTCACGTGTAGATCCGTAACAGGCGTTCCTCATGAAGGTCCTGTAACTGTAGGCAGCGTCATCATCAACATCAATATCCGTTCCTCACCGACTTTAACAGTAGGCAGCGCCATCTTTTAAAAAGGCTCCATCAGGCCGAGCTCATAGCTACTGAAACCTCGGATCAGACTGCAGACACAAATCGTCTAAAGATATATACAGAAATTCTGTTTGCTGTTGGCCATGTTTGTGTGTTAGCACAGGTAATTTCGTCACATGCATGTCACGGGAGTGTGTTCAGGTTCTTCGCTAGATGTTACTGTAGGCAGCGTCATCATCAACTTTTATGTCATTCCATGAGCGTGTCACTGGCAATTGTCAACTTTTATGTCATATTGTGAGTCCATCACAGTCGTTCCTAACCAAATGTAACAGTAGGTAGTGTCATCAGTTTTTTGAGGGAAAAACGTGACCTAAATAATGGCCAGTACTTGTCGAACCCACCACGTCATCTGCATAGAGACTGCGATTATTTGTAAACACCGGAGCAATGAGAATCGCACCTCATTTTTTAAATGCCTACAGTACATTGTTTGTAGTTGTGAAATACCATTTGTTCAATAGGAATAGAACTTTACAATAATGTACGGGTTAAGCCAAAACATCATTAATTATATACCATGCGTTCTGTTCTTTCTCTTGCACACAAACCAGGCGTATGCGGGTACAGGGTAAACCTGTAGTTATTTCCTTGATTTCTATATTTGTGTACTGTCATTTTTGTTTGCCCTCGATCCTGTATTTATGTATATTCTGTATGCTTTTGCCCTTATGATATGAGCAAATAATCATTATTTATCTCAGTCTTTTAGCACTGTGGCCTCGCAACTCCAGGGTCTTGGGTTCGATTCCTGCTTCAGGTCTGTGTGTGTAGAGTGTGCATGTTCTCCCAGGTTTGGTGGGTTTCCTCTGGGTACTCCGGTTTCCTCCCATATTCCAAAGACATGCAGATTAGGTTAATTGATGTTCCCAAGTTGCCAGTAGTGTGTGTGTGTGTGTGTGTGTGTGTGTGTGTGTGTCCTGTGATGTCTTGGCACCCTGTCCAGGGTGTACCTAGCCTTGTGCAAGTCTCCTTGGCTAGGGTCCAGGCCCCAGTGACTCTGTACACAGCATAAGTGATATACAGTAGAAGATGAATGATTGAAAGAATCTCAGTCTTTCATCATTCCCACTTGTTAAATGATGGTTTTCTGCAGGCCCAACACTGGGTTACACTAGCTGTTTCTAAATGTGCTAGTACAGGCCAAGACTGTCAGTCTTTGATACAGGCAACAAACAGAGAGGTCTGAGATGCTTGGCTGGCTGGCTGGCTGGCTGGCTAAATTGTTAGTCTGCCCTATTGACTCCTCTTTAATGTGAACTATAAACAGGCTGCACTTTCCTGCAAACCAGCACAATTCTCATTTACATATTCCTTGGTCAGCAGTTCACTTTGTTAAATGGGGTCTGAACCTATCTTTTCCGTAGCTGTATAACTGCAAAAGACATCAAACTACTTCATCAACTACTATTAAGCAATAATGCTCTAGGTTTATACTTTTACATTCCGTCCTTTTACAACTTAAGACTCTGTCAACTGACCCAGCTTGTAAACCTGCAGTTATGGTTGTAACACTATAATTGACACTGGTAATTAAAGAAAATATACAAACCATCAATTCTTCTCAATGACCTAATACTGATTAGGGAAGGAGTCACTGAAACATGCCCAGCTATGCCACGATTATTAGACCCACAGCAAATTTAGGCTCTCTGGATTTTCTTTCCATTTCCTCTTAAAATGAACTGTAGGAAGATTGTTCACTGTTCTCCTTGCTGTGACACTCCTGCATATACCATTCTGTAGCCTAAACCAAAAGAACCCTCTAAGAATTCATTCATTCATTCATTTTCTATACCGCTTAATCCTGTGTTCAGGGTCGCGGGGGACCTGGAGCCTATCCCAGGAGACTTCGGGCACTAGGCGGGGTACACCCTGGACAGGGTGTCAATCCATCGCAGGGCACACACACACCCTCTAAGAATTGTAAACTTCTAACAACAGTTCATAGTGCTAACAGATCAGTGTATAATGCATCTAGTACACATACCATACAATACATATATTTGAGAAAACCTTTTCTTTTCCTTTAACTTTACTATATATTTTGCCATAGACTGCTCGTAATACGAAGAAATCATCTATTAAAGCTTTATAGTTATATATATAATATATATAATATATATTATATACTTATATATGTGATTTAAGACACAGCCTTTTTGTTGTTCCAACTGCCCTGTTGTTCTTTGGTGTTATATATATATATAAAATAAAACTTAACTTGTTACTACAAAATGCCATACAATCTCTTGTGTTGCCCAGATTTAGATTTCTGACCAGCAATTTTACAACTGGGCATAAACTCAAATCTTTGAATGAACCTTAAACTTAAGTGTTATAATATGTAGGTATAGTGTTAATTCTTAGTTCATAATTTTCCTCAAAAATGATCAAGTTTCTTGAATAGGCCCTATACACGTATTGGCTATATTTCTGAGAAATGAATAAACACATCACCATATCTCATATCGTAAATATTATTAGTTCTACCCAGTTGTTAATGCTTTATACTTTAAAACTGTCAGATGATTACTATTGTAATTATAGAGCTTTGCAGTTGAGGCCCATGCATAGGCAACCCAAGATGAGGACTTAAACTGGTTTTTAGTGTTTGTACTGTATACTGTACTTGGGTCACAGCATTTCTAATGGTGCCTTGTGCCCCCTGCTGGCTGTTGTAACCTCCCTTTATTAGGATTTGATTTCTAATTTGAATATCTCCACACACACACCAACGTTTTTGAGTCTCATATCACAAGTAATTTGGTAAGTAATATCAAAGTTTTTCATAACACAATACCTTTTATGGGGTTGCAAAGTAAGTCAGGTCAATTTATAACCAAGCTCCTTAAAATTCAAGACTTTTGGTAAGGTTAACATTTCCTATGTCCAAAATTTATACAAACTGTAAAAATCACTGAATTGGTGCCAACCTTTCTTAGCGAGTATCCGCATATTACAGTGAATTATTTTAACAGTCCATTATTTCTGGTTTAAAACAATCCTACAGATGGTGCTATAACTCTGTAAATAGGTGATATGAGAGACATCCATAGGAGGCTACAGAAAGTTTAAGGAAATGACACTTTGACAAATTGACAAGAGCAATAGGAACAAGATGGATAAAGAAATTTAAAGAAGCAGAAACCAACATTGAAGACAAACTATGTAGTGGGAGACCTTCAGCTGCAACCACTGACGGAAAAAAAAGTGGAAATGCATCGCTTGTGATGGAGACTACGTTGTGTAGTTCTGGAAGAGTTACTCTAGCAACATGTGCAATTTAAATATGAATTTCAGTTAATAAAACAGTTATGCCCACTTTTGCATTACTTTTGTTACAGCCCTCCTATTCAAGAGTTTAAAAAGAATTTTACAAAAAAAAAAAAGGCAATGACTAGACCTATTCTGTATAATATAATAATTCAAATATAAAGTGTGTACTCCCACATATATTTTATAGTTTAAATAAAACATGTGTGAAATTTCACCTTTTAATGAAAGAAAAACTGTTACAATTGTGTTCTCTTTTACTAAAGGAAACATTGAAAATTATTTAATTCATCATACAATTTTTTACTAAGAATACAAAGTCTACTAAGTCTTCAACATTTCTCTTGGTAAAAACACTATTATTGTAAATTGTCAATTTATTTAAAATGTGATAGTCATTATGGCAGAAATATATAAATTTTCAATGCACAGATTGTTCACTTTTTTAAACCTCTTGCTCACAGTGTAATAGTGTACTGTAGGTGTGTGCTATACAAAGTCTGAAGTATACATTGATTAATTTGTTGAGAAGTTCTCCTTACTTCAAAACATGGCTATGTCTGTAGTACGCCTGTTTGTTACACACCTTTACTCTTAGTGCTCCGGGGCGACATTGTCCTTATACAGAAATATTTCATAACCCACACACAAATTCACTTGTACACAGTAACGACTTATTGCAAGCTTTTTACATTGCATGCTCCATTTAATAATGTGTAAATATTACAGCAATCAATATTAAGTCCTTATTCTTCAAAACCTGTTGGATCCCGCTCAGTATAGTGTCAAAAAAACATCTTCATTATTCTGATGTCAAATGCTCAGTCTAGACCTGCTTGATTGCTTCCTGGAGATCATCATCATCATCATTATTTATTTATTTATTTACTTATTTATTTTGTCAGAACCTTTCATACTGATCAATTCTAATTCTAATTTGATTTATTTGTGACAACTAATGCAGTTTCATTTATCATTAGACAAACGTCTTTCCATTTTAAAGAACATTATATACTATGTGCATATGTAAAAAAAAAAAAAATTTTAAATTAAGAGCAATAAATAGTTTGTAGAAAAATTGGGTATAATTACTTAACTGGCATGTCCAGCTTTAATTGGCCTACATCATTCTACTGATTTACCATTTCCTTTGTAAAGAGAATTTATCTGTACATGTCACTGTTGGCAGAAAAATGTATGACGTAACCCACCGATCAAATGGTGGCCAAAGAGTCACCTTTTCTGGGTTTTAAGACAGCACTTAAAACAATAATTAAGCCAAGTTTTATACCTCTCCCAGAAACCCAAAGTATATTTTGCAGTCTCTGTGCCTTACCAAGGCCTGACAGCTGCATGTTTAGATAAATCTTAATAAGGAAAGAGCAAGCAGCCAATGTGCTCTTCATCTAGGGAGGCAATAGATGATGCAATAATGTTGTACAGTAGTGTGAATTTATTTATCTCTTTTTACACATAGTGTGTGGTATTACTGATGTAGTTCTGATGCAGTTCACAGCTATTGCTTTTGTTGCACTCACTCACCACATTTATAACACATTATTTATGTACTGCAATAAAAAGCTGCAAATGAAGCATTGCAAAATGACCAGGAAAGAAAACAGCTGAAATTCCTGTTATATGTGCACTTTAATCACCAGTAGAGGGCACACTGAGACGCTTTGTAGTGAACTACTCTAAAAACGAACTCTGCTTTTTTCCAAATCTATGTGATATACAGTAAATGCCATTAATACACTGTAGAGCCTTTTGTGAAATTATACAGTAACACTTTATTTTTTTATTTTTTTTAGATAAACCAAGATTAATTTGATTTGCTCTTGTTGGTGCTTGGGTTGGCAAATAAGCATTTTCTTGTTCTATCAAGACTAAACTACAGATGTAGACAAAAATTATCAAACAAAAATATTGCTCATAATAAGCTCTAAGTGTATATGCTTAACACATCAATCAATATTTCTTTAATTAAAATATAATAAATATGTAAATAATATTTAAATGATAACAATTCTACTACTACTGCTAATACTACTACTACTAATAATAATGATTATAGTAATCATAATTATAATTGCAGCTATAGTGACCAGTCTCCCTGGACTTTCCCTGTGACCCTTAGATGGAGCTGTTATCCACAAAATTCTCGAATAGTTTTAGATTGCAAGGGGGAATTTCAGTTTCAATTTATTCCAGACAATAAATTCTTAGTTGCCAACCTTGTCAATCTTTTGCACTGGCAAACAACAGCACAAAAAAGTTAATCGATCAAGTTTATCTCAACCATAATATAACATATTTGTTCAGAGTTGTTTCATAAAATCAAATCATTAATTGGATTTGATCCACCACTTAAATGTGTATTAACTTTAAAAATAACCCATATGTCTTGTCTATAAGATGTTTATGTACATATGATACATTTTAAATAATAATAATTTTTATTCACCATGTTGAGTTCTGAGCTTAACCATTGAGCATTTAACCTTGGAGAAAGAAGGCACATGTTCAGCTTGCCCATCCTCCCACACCTCATTAGCATCAGCCGGAGTGCCAGATTATAAGCATCTGGGTTTAACACCAGCTAAACTATACCACACTAAAGAGCACTAAAAGTGGTGTCCTAACTGATAAAGTGTCAACTCGTATTAATCTCTCCTATTGTGAAACGGAAAAACATGGTCTGTAATAGAAATTGGAAGGCGCAGTGTCTGTGCTGTCTTAACTGTATTTGGCTGTGTTCAAAATAACACTTTTGTACTCTGCACAGTACTGTAGAATATACTGTATCCCACAAAGTGTGTATACAATGCATTATATAAAGATATGTTATTACATTATTTTCTCTTCAGACTAGGTAAACATAAAAACTGTTGAAGAACACAATAGTAAATACATAGAAATACAGTCACACCTTAACACAAAATATTATTCAACACATTTACATAGAAATATCCATAAAAATAATCTGATAAATCTAATCTAATCAAATTATTTACACATAAACAAACAAACCTACAAACAAACAAACAAAATCCTATGAAGCCTAGTAAACAATAACTAATGAAATAAAGTCACTACTGTATCTGGTGTAACAATGGTTTGAGGAATCTTTAGTATCAGGTATAATTTGTGCAATTTAACAAGAAAATTAGCTACTTAGTTTTACTGAACATCCTGCAGGATTTTGACTATCCTCTTTTTTTTTTTTAGTGGTCATTTATCTAATATAGTTCTTTCTTTACTATCATACAATGTTCATTTCATTAATTGTTTGTTTGATTTTTTTTTTGTGCAACTTTTAATTTTGTGGTGGAATACTGATGTTTGGAAATTGGAAATGTATACTGTACTCAAGTTTATCCTAAAAGAAAAAAGACAGGGTGCCACAGACTTTTGCAAAGTGCTGTACAAGAATATTTTTTAATTGGCTTTTATTTTGAAAACATTATACCGGCATTGCATTATGGGATATAGTATATTGGACGTGGATGTGGTCCAGGTATTGTTAGCTTAATATAATATTCCTTGGTGTTGATACGCTGTGTTTCTTATTTGCTACATTTGAATAGGGCTTAGTATGAGTAGTTTCCAACAGCACTACATTAAAAACAGGTTATTAATGTAATATAGATTTTATTACCTGTATTTTACCATTATTATGTAAAACATTTTAAATGTCATCAATAAATGTTACACTTTTAATGTAACAAAACACAGGTTTTTATGGTAAAATTAACATATGTACTATATTAGGAAGTGTTATATGATTTGAGACACACCTTCATTCTTAACACTTCACAGATGTAAACAGGATATTCTCCAGTTCAGGGACATGGTAAAGTGCACAAGATTTTCATAAAATCGTAATGCTATACATTTCAAATCTAAAACAACATTTTTTATTTTTATTTTTTACAACAGTTGTAAGAAAATGATGCGCAAGTCATGCTTATAGAATAGGATGAGGAAAATGAAAGGTTTTGTTACATTGGTAAAGTTATGGCTCTGTAAGCTCTTCAAATGGATGAAATATGCTTAATGTGTTTTTGTACTTACACACATGATGATTAATGTCATTAAATATTAATCATTAAGGTATTGAATTGTAGGGAATAAAGTTGTGGCAATTCAACCTGGAGAGTTTGTGAAGGAGAAGAAAGAAGGAGGCAGGAAACTACCACTGCAGTGAGAAAAAGGTTGATGATAGAAATGTCTGAGTGGAAAGGGAGAGGGAGGGCTGCTAGGCTGAGGGAGCACTGGGGGAACACTGGAATGTTCCTTCCCAAAGTTACTTTTGGTGTTTAAAACATATTTAAACTGTCCAAATATATATATAAATTCAAATAAAAGTAATCTTTAAAGTAAAAATAAAAATAAGCATTACAATGTGTTTTTGCATGATAAAAGATTGATGGCAAAAAATATTGACCTGCAAAAATTAGTCTGCGTTCCTAAACTTAAATGAGTGTCCCAGATTACCACACGTGGGCAGGAAAATGGTTTTGGCAAAAATAATGTTAATGAATTCTCCTGTTTCTCATGAGAATGATCTTAATTCTTTATTCTCATATGATCAGAAAACAACTCAGGGATTTACAAGAACCACTAGTGTGTT
>JAQMYK010000035.1:19262820-19273062 GCA_030014345.1 Clarias buthupogon | reverse complement strand
CACAAAATTTGCAATTAATTTAATTGGATTACAGCTTAACTCAGGACAAAAACAAATAGACCATCAGTATGGATTATTATATTGTTTACTATAAATATGCCATTGGCACAGCCTGAAGTTCATGCATCATTTTCTCATATATGACTGATCACCAGCTTCACACTGTACAAAAGATGATAACTCTTTCAAAGACAGGATCTTCAGTTTAATTTACTTACGTTTGGTATAGTTTATGATGCTAAGAAGGAAAATGTTGGATCTCAAAAGAACAAAAATATTTTATTCTGTTGCATGGTATTTCATATCAAAATATATAGTTGTTTTGCATTATACAATTTATAATTGCTGAGAGTGATGTATTTTTTCTTTCATAGTAGCAGCATTTTACAAGGAACATCAAAGCCATGAGTGACATATTTATGTCAAAGAATCTTGACTGCACTGTGCAAACAATATGCGAAATGATATTCATTCCTTAGCTCTAAATGTAATTTTATCTGACCTCTAAATGTGTGTTTGTAATTGATTGTATGTTGATTTGCTTTTGAAACTTGTTGCCATCATCTAAATGGAGATGTGTAGATGCAAAACAATTTGCCTTCATTGCTATTCACTGTGTTCTGCAGAGGGATAGGGGAATGAAAAATGATTTGGTTGATTGTTCTAATATTATTGCACCATCCCGTTTAGATGATTGTAGACTTCATTAGTTTCAAGATAGAAAAATCTTCATATCTTCATCAGCCAATTCTATTATCAGACAGTGTTGTAATTTTTCATTGTTAATAGTCACAAATCCTGTGGTGAAATCTGACCAATCTGATTTCCACTATCTTTAAGCCTATTACAATGAAATGAATCAAAGTGATTGGTCATATATCGCTCTCCGCGAAGATGGTTATTTTTTTTAGGCAGTTTTGCAGCTCAAAGAGCGTGTGGTGTTTAAAGTAGGAGGGTGATGATTGTGCTAGAATTCAGTTTATTATACATTAGTTTTGCCCATACATTTATTGTACCATTCCTTATCAGTAGGCCATGTGTATTGTTTTTGAAGAGAAAACTTGCATGCTGAAAATATGCAAACAGTCATTATACACAGTGAGATCTGCATGAATTACATCCTTCTGGAGTACACACTTCACCCTTACCTAATATGCTGATTACCCAAATGAATACAAGATATTTATAGAAATGTTCATCATGCGTGTGAGTAATAAATTATTGGGACTACTAATAAATATAATGCATTATTAAAAGTCTCTGCATGTGCCAATTGTTTTACCTTGTTTTTCTCTTGATATATTTCATAAGAATGTTGATGCTGTTATATATTTTGTGTAAGATGAAAGCATAGATGGACTAAGCCCTGTTGTGTGTAAATTCCCTCATCAAATCTGTGCAGAGATGTATGCAGGTCTGGCAGCTGTCTGACACTGATGTATGGCTGTGCATGTGTACTGTCAGGCTAGGATTAGGTTATGTCAAAGCCGTCGCTGTGTATTTACCCAGCGGTCACTCTGTGTTGTGCAACGCCACAGCATTAGTTTCACCTGCCAGTCTCCCAGGTTTTATCAGAGTAGCACTTAGTGGGAAAGGAGGAAGGTCAGCCAGACTGATTGTTTTAGCAAGATAAACTCAGCCTGACTTTAGCAGAGGGATTTTCTGTAACCATTAGCAAACTGGGATAAATCAGAAAAATCGAAACAGAACAAACAAGCAAGCAAACAAAAAAACAGCAAAAAAAAAAATTATACATTTTCTGTGTTTCCACAGTATGCTCTGAAAGTGGGAGATTTGAAGTGGAATTAAATAAATTATGCAGAAGGTAGCGTTTAAATAATAGTAATTCAAGCTATCTTTATTTCAGGTGTATAGCATGGTGTCCTAGTCTTCACAACATTAATTACCACTGTAGACGTTGAATGTTTGACATATCGCTGGATGACGTGTTTTCGAACAGTGACCCTGAGAAAGGTCAGTGTAGCCTGTGTCCTTGTTCCAGCGCCTTCTTAATGAGCGGTCTTACAACCCAAGGGAAAATAACAGTAAAAGATCATCTCTACATCATTGCTGTCTGTCACTTGCACACTCTGCGTTTTCTTTGAATTTTAGTTCTTTGGGAACTGTAGGAGAAAATGCTGTCAGGCTCCTGCTCTATTCTGTATATGTTTTATATTAAAAAGCAAAAGCTTTTCTAAATTTTCTGAATCCACATTTAGGGCAAACAAGGAAAGGAAAATTCTAAAACTGGCTTTTATATTCTTTAAAAAAAAAAAAACATACTGACATCATATTAATAAACTTGCTATCAGGATGTTTTTCTTTTCAGACGTTTTTATAAGTGAGACGTCTCTCACTTTCCTGCACATAAGAGAGCCTAGCCTTTTATCTACTATAGATAACTCTTCATGTGTTTAAACATAATCAACAGTGATCCGTGAAGCAACCCAATATGCTTTATGCCTTCTTATAGCTCCAGTGCTGTGAAACGAATAGTTTCTGGAACAGCAGCAGACTTGTTGAGTGGTCAGAGTGAGGAACAGTTCTGATCTGCCGTGGCTGATACTAAGCCGCATGTCCAAATGCTCTCTCCCTTTATAGAGGATGTGCTGCTGTAGTCTGTGTGGAATTAGCCTCTGGTGTAATGCATGGCTTAAGTTATAACCCAGTTTAACAATCCCTTTGCTGCCAGTAAGGTCTGCACAGCAACTTTTATTATGTGTCACATTAAATAACGGAGAATACCAGGCCACCTTTTGGCTGCACTACTACTGAGGCTATGCAAAGCTTGTAGGTCCAGATTAAGGTTCTTGGCAAATTTACTAGAAATATATAGTGTGTTAATGTTCCCTCATTATAACAAGTGACAAAAATAACATATTTCTCAAAATAACATAGGTATTAAATGTGGAGAGGAAAATCTAAATGATATATAGGGCTTGGGATATGATGTCATGTCGGACAGATCCACCATACCACTGGTTTATTAACTGTTATAATGCATTAAAGCAAAAGCTTTTATTTTACAGATTAGAGGGGGAAAAAAAGATAAAAAGCAATAAGGTGTCCGGGGTGACTTACAGACACAACAGGCCTTATGTTTTAGCAGGAATGCAAAAAAAAAACTTTGTATAGCATGTTAATATACCTTAAATCAGTGTCCTTGTTTTAAGTATTTCTTTTCCATGGTGCCATGGAAATTTACTTAAATCTTAAATGATCAAATTACATTAGAAAGCTTATTAGATGCTACATCCTTGTCTCTCTGACTCTCGGTAGCTCTCTTTCCTTTCCCACCCCTCTTTCTTCTCTTTCGGTTGCTTTATCTCTGTTAACCTAATTACATAGTTATTTATATTTCCATAGCCTGAGAATGTGATAAAATCATTAACAGATAAGCTAAGATCATTGCTGTGTAACTGTTTGTGACTATGGATTGATGACCTGAGGAAAATGTAATAGATCACAAGCTAAACAAACACAACACAACTAAGTTTCAATGGAATTATCATTCTGTCACAGTTCGCCAGTGAAAAATTAAATCTGTAAGTCTTGCAATCATCCGTGTGTAATTTAAACATTCAGCGCTGTGAGTGACTTTTAAATTTTTATAATGATTAAAAAATTTATCTTTCACATCATGCATAAAAAAGGAAATTGTAAAATAATAAGGTAAGAAAAGACAGCACTCCTTTATCATGAGTTAACTGATTGTTTGGAAGTTCATATACGTACATACACATACACATTTCAGAATGTCATGCTGGTATGTCCTTAAAAAGTTTATTTTGTAAAACAATTGGAACTTTCTCGTAGCATGTGAAGCATATACTGACTGCCTCTTAGTATGTGAGGTGTTTATCTGGCATACCCGTCCAAAATATATTGTTTTTATTCAGTGCTCACATGAAGCAGATGATGAGATTAAAATCAAGGACTTGGAATAATTCCCAAGATCTATAGAAAAGAGGCACAATATGACAGTACTTTTTAAAAATTTCTTATCACTGTGTAACAGTGACTATTAAATTATTTCTCTTGTGAAGAAAATGGCTACCAAGCCAATGCTCTAATCAGCTTACTTTAGTTTTGTATGTGTGTTTTTGTGTCCCTAAGTAAGCGAAAAGGAGACCAATAGAGTATTGTATCTTGCCACAGTAGGTCCTAGATACCTGTGCTGTCATGTAATGCAGTCTCATTAAAGTAGCTCTGTGCTGTGAAGCATGTTATTTTTACCCAGACTGCACCTGGATATGCCTCTAGACTGGCTGCGGCCTGCTTCACCCCCTCTTAGTGCTGTCAGGTGTTTGTTCCTGCACACACAAGCGTCTTTAGTCCCGCAATTAAAATAATACCGGTAAAGTATCAAAATAATCTCCTCTTTCCTGGTACACAATTAAAGCATATTTGGCACAGTGTGATTTTGGGCTGGCCTTCTCTTCTGGATGGAGATGGGATTATCTCTGTCTTTTTTACCATGCCCCTTAAAAAAAATCATTTGTAAACTCCCCTGTGTAATTATGGAGACCTATGATTAATTGTCCCATAAAATTAGCCTCAGTCTCGCTTTCATTTTTACTGCTACGAATATTAATTAAATTTAACTCTCTCTCTCTCTCTCATACATCCCCCTCGTCTCCCTCTCACTCTTTTTTAAACTCGTCTTTTCTAAAGCACATCTTTTGAATATTCATCATGGATGTGAAAAATGGCCCTAGGCTTGTGCACTACATTAATATGACTTTTGGCTATTCTTATAAATACATATCTGAAATTAAAAGATGAGTCATAAATAATAGTTACATGAGGTTGGTGGGAATAGTGCTCCCTAAATAATGTCACATCTTTAAGCATAAGAGGTGTGGAAAAGACCTTTGTTTTCTTGTAGAACGTGTGTCACATTTAAAGTCCCAAATGTTTATTTAACCCTCGTGATAAATGGCAAGTTGAATAAATTCTATTAAATCTTATTCAGCGTATTGTCATAATGTAATGTGGAGAAGCCAATGTCACCTTGAAGTGCGTGCTCAAAGAATATATTTGTGCAATAATATGGTAATTCAAACTTAGCTCTGAATCCTATTAGCATTACAAGCTCTCTGTATGGAACCACTGCTCTGTACCACAGAAGGAGACTCTCCAGGAAAGTGTGAAATACCAATCTGAGATTTAAATTTAATTCTTACTATGCTAATAATATTAACTGGGAACCATAAATACTATGGGATATGTAATGGCACACCATGAACAGCATAATGAGAACTGTTCTCTTGGACTAAACACAGAACACATTGATTTGAAATATATTTGTGAGGCACTTTTTGTTTCGATGAAAATCCCTGCAGAATACAGAGCAGAGGAAAGCAACTCTTTATTAGCCAATAGGATCAAATTTATCACTCATCACTCTCACTCATCTTCTATACCGCTTTATCCAGTATTCAGAGTCGCCTGAGGCAGGGTACACCCTGGACAGGGTGCCAATCCCTCACAGGGCACACACACATACACATACTCACACACCCATTCACACACTACGGGCAATTTGGGAACGCCAATTAGCCTTACCTGCATATCTTTGGACTGTGGGTGGAAGGCGGAGTACCCGAAGGAAACCCACCAAGCACGGGGAGGACATGCAAACTCCATGCACACAGAGACGGGATTCGAATCCGGAGGTGCAAGGCGACAGTGCTAACCACTACACCATCGTGCTGCCTGGTTCAAATTTATGTACTGCAAATTGCCCAATTGGCCCCCATAGGAGAAAACTACCTCTCTGCATGAGTAAAGTATAGCGAAGGATTATGAAGGATGTATACAAAAGCGTCATAAAGGAATTCTTGGTGGTGCAGAGATGGGTATTGTTGAATTCTTGGAGATATGCTGAAGTATGAATTGGTTTCTCTCAATGACATCAGCTTTGTATTGCAGCCTGTGAAAGTATAGGATGTCTGTGCCACTTCCTGTTTGGACAGTAACTCTCTGCAGCAGCACTTGGCCGCTCTCCATGGAAGAAATGTTCTCAGAATCGAAGCCTTACCTTGAGTTCGAACACGTAATTGCCAGAGATTTCAGATACTATTGATCTTTTGTAAAAAGAACCTGGAAAAGAATGAGCCAATAAAAAGTAAAACCCATGCAATTAATTTAATTACATGCCATTAAACTGCCTCTGGGGTTCTACTTACCTTTTTCTACTTAGGTTATTTATGCTAGAATGCAATCGGACAATATCTAAATCTTTCTCAGAAACTTTTTTTTAATTGCATATCAAGATATGAACAAATATGTGATCTAAATTTCAACATGAATATATAAAGGTAACTGTTAGGCTCCATGCTTCTGTATTTTAATTAGGCTTTATATCATGCAAATAAATGTAATTGTTATATCCCTATATATTATATTCATGGATTAATTATTGATATATGATTAACAAGAGTGTGCCTAAAATAATGTGTGTGTGTGTGTGTGTGTGTGTGTGTGTGTGTGTGTGTGTGTGTGTGTGAGTGTGTGTGTGCGCGCATGTGTGTGTGCGTGTATGTGTGTGTGGGTGTGTGAACCTGAAACAGCTGTGCTTTTGGGGTCAGTTAGGTAAAGTGTTTTAGCTGCAGGGACACACCGCATGGCTGCACCTGTGATCAACCGCTCATCTGAGCGCTACGACACACTGCACCACTATGAGTTATGATGCTAGGTAGACCTGAACTACATACCTCACAAGCAAGCAATACCTAACCATTTCTTCACATTCTGCTCTTTATTATCCAGTTAATCAAGACAGTTGTTAGCTTTTAAGATGTGATGTAATGCATAGCAAGTGTAAGTTACCTAATATAAAGGTAATTATCATACACTAATATTTCCTGAAATAACAACAATTCATCTATTTTAAAGGTATTTTAGAACAGATAAGCTATCCTTCCAAAAATATACACTACTCTGCAGTTTGTCTGAAAATGGTAGCCTTATTACACATATTCTTTTCATTATGCGGCATGGGGTTAGTACGGTGGCCTCGCATCTCCAGTGTCTGGGATCGATTCCCACCTTGGATTTGTGTGCGCGAAGTGTTCATGTTCTCCCCATTCTTGCTGAGTTTCTTCAAGAACTCAGGTTTCCTCACATGGTCCAAAGACATGCAGATTAATCTACTTAGCATCCCCAAATTGCCCATAGTGTGTAAGTGAGTGTGCGAGTGAGAGAGACCACACCATGGGCTTGTAATCCCATGCTGAGAAATAATAAGACAGCTTTAAGTCTACTGGCAACATGGCATAACACATTTTTGCTTGATTAGCATAACACATCATGCAATAATCTGTGATGTACTTGATGAGAAAAAACAACTAGTTGCAGAGAGTTTGAAGCAGAAATCATACCTCGCTCTGTAATGCAACCAAGTGAAACAGGCTCAGTTTATTTACTTTCTGATTGCTGCAAGGGAGAGGTGAAATATGACAAGAATTTATTGGCTAATAATCAATACAATAGAAGAGGTTTAGAGGCTTTGAAAGTCATTTAATTTTGATGGACTTTGCTGGATTTTTTCTTTTTTTGTTTTAATTGATTGATTTTGATGAATCATGCAGGAAATATTCTGTGACATAAACTAACAAGGTACAAAAGGTCATTTGGAATTTAATGTAGTCTTTACCAAACAGCAACCAGGTAATGCTTTGTTACATAATTCTCACCTAAAGCACTGCATACTATTAAACTTAAATGAAGATCAACAAGAGAATACAAAGTACCTTACAATGTCCAGAAAATGTCATTTGAAATCCTCATAAAACTCAGGATCAGGGTCTATAAATACACATCAATATGCAATTAAGAAGCTCTAATATGTCTTACTGTTGTTCCAAATATTATTAGAAAACTAAACTTTAGTGGCTTGTTAACTGCAAATTTAACTTGCACTTGTTACAGATTGACATACACATACTTTGCATTGTTAATATCTCAGATAATTACTTAATAAAAAGCATAACACTATGGAAGAACAACAGTGCCAAAATTCCCCAAAGCAAAATGGAATATTGAATTACATGAAATGAATAAAAACTTGTTTGACTTTTTCTGCATTGCAATTTGAATCATAAAAAAAAGCCCTACAGGATTTACAATGCTTGATATTTTTCTGCACTGAATTTTATTGGTGTCGTATATTTCAAATGAAAATGTAATTTAAGTGTAAAAATACTTATGTAACTAAATTGCTGTTTAAAAATATATTTGATTGTTAAAAATGCCATCTTCATTATTTTTCAACCTAACACATTCTGGTTGACAACATGCAATTATTAAAATTCAGATTGACAAAATTCACATCTGGTATATCACAGGACAAGCAATGGATTGGCAAATACTGTAATTCGTTCCGCAGTGTACTAAAAAAAGTGTGCTCCCTTTTCCCTGTTCCTTGTGCAGTTTACTTCGCAGGGAGGTATTTGCCGATCAGAACGCAGAAATTCTAACTAAATGGCTGGATTGACAGTTGAGCGGCAGAAAAAAAACGTTATACACTAAAATGTCCCCTTGCCATGGGCTCCCCCCACCCCCATCCACGTAATCTATCTTCAATGCAAAGCTGGCATGCTCTTTCATTCAAACATGATAGATGTGGTTTTCCTTTCTCTTACGCTCGGTAACTCAAATACAGTCATGTTCATTAACAAGCTGTGGCAAGGGGTATTTTAGGGCATTAGGTTTTTCTGCCTCTCAACTGGAATTCCATCCAGTTAGTTAGAAGAGCTGTGTTCCCGATCGGCAAATAGCCTTCACAGGGAGCAGGAAGCACACTTCAGCATTTGGTAATTCATTGCCCTTCCGATAATATCCCAGATTTGAAGACCTCACTCAATTTTGTAGATCTGAATTTGAAAACTCGAATTTTGTCAACTTTAATTTTAATACCTGAATTTTAGTAGCCTGAATTTTGGAGGTTGAAGAATAACAAAGAGGGTATTTTAAATAAACGAATATATTTTCAAGCAACAATTTAGTAAGATCAGTATTTTTGCATTGAATTTTTAAATCTTGAATTTCATTTTCATTTGAAATATACAATCACAGTAAATTGTAGTGCTGAACATTTTAGGCATTGTATATACTGTAGGAATTTTTCAATTCAGATCAAATTCCAATACAGAAAAAATTCAAGCATTGTTATTGTGACAAGCTTTTATTCAGTTCTTGTAATTTACTATGCTATTTTGCTTTGAAGAATTTTGACACTTTTATACTTCAATAAAAACCTACCAAAGGCAAAACTGTAGTTAGTCATAAGAGCTGATACAGTATATAACACTCCCTGATTCTATTTTATTTTTTAAAGTTTGAAATAGATTTCAATGTAAAAATATGCATGTGTTGGTATTCTCTGGAACCAGTTAATTGCAAGGCACACGCACACATGCTCACTCAATACGGGCAATTTGGAAATGCCAATTAACCTAATCTAAATGTCTTCAGACTATGCGAGGAAACTCTAACACACAGAGGCAATCTATTAAGCATGGGAAGAACATGAAACTCAACATACACAGACCTACACACATGGAAGTGAAAAGGCCATACACCACAACACCATCATGCTGATCACATCTTTATATAATTAATAAGAGTTTATTAGTTCTTTCAGTTCTTACATTGTCAGAAAGATCTGATTAGAAGCTAGCGATTCCCATCCGAAATCCCCCCCAACACACACCAACAAAACTACTGTTATATTTCTACCATAACAACTCTAATATTTATATTCTTTCCACTATCTGTTTGACAATCTATTCTTCACCAGAGGAAGTATTAAAATAGAGCAGTTTATCCATCTTTATCTATATCACTTATCATGTGTAGGGTCTCAGGGGACCTGGAGCTTATCACAGGGAACTTGGTACACAAGGCGGGATACACCCTATTTATGGTGCCAACCCACTGCAGGGCCCAAGCACACACACTCACACACCCAATCATATGCTATGACCAATTTGGAAATGCCAATCAGCCTACACCTGTCTTTGAGTGTGGGAGAACACCAGAGTACCTAGATGAAACTCACCAAACACAGGAAGAAACATGCAATTTCACACACAAGAGACAAGATTTGAACCCTCAACCCAGGACATGCAACGCAATGGTGGCAGTGGTGGCTCAGTCGATTAAGGCTGTGGGTTACTGGGTTACTGATCGGAAGGTCGGGGGTTCGAACCCCAGCATCGCCAAGTTGCCACTGTT